>JAHXMU010018722.1:0-14987 GCA_019455685.1 Philornis downsi
TCCTACTCTGGGGGTGTCTGCTCCTTCGTTTACGACTGTAAAATATTTGGTAGCAGAGTTGAGACAAGGCCGTACGAGCTGCCAAAACGAACACAGTAGTGGTCGACCAATTGAGGTGCCCAAAACTCAACTTAAATAAAGGCAGTTTAAAAATATTAGTTAGCTTTACGTTTAGACATGTTGCAGTATTCTTTTTATCCCGTGAAGAATCATTTTGTTTTGTAGACTACATCTACTGACTATACAGACCAGATACGGTTAGGAAAATCCACAAAATGGTACGAGTATTGGATGATTCTAGGCTGAAGGAGTGTAAGCTAGCAGAAATGATAGATATTTTAAAAAGTGCTTTACATCGCATATTGACCGAAGATTTGAAGGTGAGAAAGCTGTGTGCAAGATGGGTGCCGCGCTTGCTTTCAATAGAGCAAGAAGATATTTCAGTAGTAGTAGTAGTAGGCGATGTATCACCGCAATAAAGCCGAATTTTTGTATCGATTTATAACCATTAACAAGACATGGGTCCACCACTTTACACCTGAGACAAAGGAAAAGTCAAAGCAGTCAACTGGAATGAGAGAATCGTTTCCAAAGAAGGTGAAGACGGTTTCATTTGCAGTCAAGGTCATGGCATCTGTTTTTTTTTTCGAATGCGCGTGGTATTAGTTTTATTGATTATTTTCAGAAGGGAAAAACCATCACTAACGAATATTATGCTAATTTATTGCAGCATTTAGGTGATGAAATTATGGAAAAAAGGCCGCATTTGGCAAAAAGAAAAGTGTTGTTGCATCAAAGCAATGCTCCAGTTCACACAAACGCTATTGCGATAGCCAAAATTAATGAATTAAAGTTCGAATTGCTTCACCAAGCACCTTATTCCCCAGATTTAGCTCCCCCGGACTACTTTCCGTTTCCAAACTTGATAAATGGGCTCGGTGGTAAAAGATTTGCCAACAATGAAGAGGTGGAGCATGAGGTTAATGCCTATTTTAAGGGATTTAACAGTTCTTGGAATAAACAGGGTATCGAAAAAGGAGATTATGTTGGAAAATAAAGAACATTTTTCAAACTTTTTTGTGTCTTCTTTGTTAGGTCGGCTAGTTTTAGGACCTCCCTCGTGTACATATATATAATAGCTTTTACAGTGGTAGCTCGAAGCGGTACCAAATTCACGCTGCTGAAGAAACCACCCGATTTATGACAGCGCGCTCATTTTTTAACATGCCTCAATCTATTTTATGTCGCAGTGTATACGAGTATTTGGCTAGAAATCCGCCACTATTGATGAGCTATGACATTTGTGTCTAAACAAAATGTTTGTGTATCTGACCATTACACGTTATAGTGATACTGGCAGGGTCAAAAACACCAAGGAAATGGGCATCTAAAATTTAACACAAACAAACGACAAAGCGCAGTTTAATTGGCGAGAAAATTCAATGTGTCTGCTCGTAGCATGGAGAACATATTAAAAAATGAACTACAATGGCAACCCAACAAAATACAAAAAATACAAGATTTAACACCTGCATAAAAGGCAGATCCTCTAGTTAAGTGCAGAGGTGTGACAATTCTGGCCCTTTTGTAATGAATTGAAAATTTAGTCTTCTCTGATAAAAAAATTTTTACGGTTCAAAACGTTTGTGTAAGAATAGATTGTAAATCAAAAGACTATTTAGACCAACAATTTGCTCAGCAGAAGCAAGTGCCTGCATCAGTAATGGTTTGTGTCGCGGTAACTGCCACAGGACGCTCACCACTCATTTTCATTAAAATGGGGCGTAAAGATGAATCGTCAAATCTATCCTGACATGATTTTAAACAAAGTTTTGTTACCTTGGGCATATAAACAATTCAGTAGAAACTCTTAGACATTTCAACAATATACTCAGCACCATCCAATAAAGCCCGTGAAACTTAACGTTACCTACAAGAAAAAATTCCCATCCACCATATTCCACGAACTTGAATTCAATGGATTTTTCGCATTTTCAATCGGTAACAGTTCAAGCGCTAACCCCTCTAGCATTGTAATGCTTTGAATTTACAATTAGCTGTTGCAGAATAAACAAAAAAATCACTGCAAAAACTAAAATTGGTCAACTGCAAAGTATGAAGAGCAGACAAGAGCCTCCATAAGTACTCATTCTTATTTACATAAATCTGAAAACCTCAACATTGTCTTTTATAAATAGAACGCTTACTACTGCGCCTAAAAACTAAGAGCAGTTATTTATTTTTTTTTTTTTAAATATTTGGTTGTCCACATCAATTTCATAGCTTTCAAAATATTCCTCCCGGGCACAGTACACTTGTGCCAAAGTTTTTTCCGATCCTACAATTATGCCACGTAACCCCTTTTCGGCTTGACCTTGCTATTAACTATTAAAACATTGTAAAAACATTGCTTTTAACATTGTAAAAGGTTATCCATTTAGTAGTTTCAAAACTGCCGGTCTGACAAGGCTGTTAAACTATTAAATACCTGTTATTTGAAGTGCTATTTATTTAATGAAAGATTTGCCTTTTACGAATATGGATGGTTTAACAATCGAAGAACGCGTAAAAAACTTACCACAAAGGTGGTGATTCAAACGTGATTCACTACTACCGATTTTGGCGTTATTGCATGAGAAGTTTCTAGAAAGCGTAATTTCACGTTTTGGTGACTTCAATTGGTCACCAAGATCATAGGAATTGGTGCCGTTAGACTTTTATTTCTGGGGCTATGTCAAATACCGTATTTACAAGGATAATTTCTTAACGTTGGAGCATTTGAAAACCAACATTCGTTAAGTTATCGCCGAAATACCGCCCGGAATGTGCGAAAAGGTGGTCGAAAACTAGCTCAAAAAGATCCAATGCTGCAACCAAGCCAGACACGATCATTTAAATGACACTGTATTTAGAATATAATGGCAAAGTCCAAGCATTATAATGACATAATAATTACATTGAAATCATAGTTTTATGTGTGTTTTATTTAATTTTACTTTTCAAATTGAAAAATATAGATATATCGACCTGTCTCCTTTTTCCGAAAAAATATTCTCTGAAATATTCTATAGTAACGACGCCCTAATATCAACATATAAAAGTTTCCACCGTGTAGTTAATAGATAGTTTTTTAGTTAATAGATATTTTAGTGAAGAAAATCTCATTTTTTCTTAAGACAGATTTGTTCTTTTATGACAGTCCATAGTAACGTGGACGTTGTACGACTTATAAATATGTATATGAGGTCCTGTCGTAAATGAGTTCTTCCCATACATAACAATGGCTTTTCTTATTTTTGCAATGGAAAATCGTACTACTTTTTACTATTAAATAACCAAATCCACATCCAGGGCGATCCCATATAAATGTTACAATTTGGCCCTAGATGAATATTTCTAGTTGTTAATATATCATATAGTAGTGGGTGTCAAAATTATTATACAGGGTAGCTTACAAATCGCGCTAATGTCAACTGTCAATGGAGAACGTTATTTAAAGATGTTGAAGGAGTTTTTTTAACCAATAACTGCGCCGAAGACGTATCCGTTTCAACAGCCTTTGGTTCTAGCAAGCAACTGCATACATAGCCAGACCAGTTATAGCGTAACTCCAACGAAAATTAGCAAACAAATTAATATCCAGAAACTCCATTTTCCGCTGGTCCCCAAGATCACTTGACCTGACTACATCCGAAATTTGTTTATGGGGTTGTGTCAAGCAAAAGGTGTACAAAACGAAACCAAGAAATTTGACTGAATTTGAAGCAGTCTATTAGAACAATAATTGAGATGATCCCTATTTCAACCCTTCAGGCCGCAATAAATAAATAAATTCTGATCAGGTGTCGCATATGCGGGAATTAGCATGGATGTCATTTATGGTCTATCATCTTCAAAACCAATTAGTTATATTAAATTGAATTGAATGGAATTTTCCATACAATAAAAAATGAATTAAATACATTGATTAATTGAGGTGTCCTCGCCAGACACGGTTAAGAAAATCTACAAAATGGTATTAGAGGATCGTCGGCTAAAGATGCATGAGATAGCTTAAATGATAGGCATTTCAAAAAGTGTTATACATCGTATATGAACCGAATATTTAAAGATGAGAAAGCTGTGCACCAGATGGGTGCCTCGCTTGCTTTCCATGGAGCAAAAACAGTGACGTGGAGAAGCCGAATTTTTGCGTCGATTTATGGCCATAGACGAGTCATAGGTCCATCACTTCATACCTGGGACAAAGGAACAGTCAAATCAGTGGACTGGACTGGGAGAATCATAAACAAAGAAGCCAAAGACGGTTCCATCTGCTGGCAAAATCATGACGTCTGTTTTGTGGAATTATTTTTATTGATTATCTTCAGAAAAGAAAAACCATCAACGGCGAATTTTATGCTAATTTATCGTTGCGTTTAGATGATGAAATTATAGGAAAAAGACTGCATTTGGCATAAAAGAAAATGCTGTTTCATCAAGACTATGCTTCAGTTCACACATCCACTATTGCGATGGCTACAGATTTAGCTACCTCGGACTATTTTCTATTTGCAAACTTGGAAAAATGGCTCGGTGGTAAAAGATATGTCTACAATGAGGACTTCGAATCTGCGGTTGATGACTATTTTAAGAAGTTTGACAGTTCTTACTATAAACAAAGTATAGAAGCTATTGAATATCGCTAGAAATAGCGTATCGAACTAAAATGACATTATGCCGAAAAATAAAGGACATTTTCCCCAACTTTTTGTATCTTCTTTGTTAGGTCGGCTAGTTTTGGGGTCACCCTCGCAAGCATGTGCAACCCGAATACACAATATCATCGTCGCAATCATGCAGAACGGCAATTTTGACAACAAAATAAAAAAAATGTGGGCATCCTAGCCCGCCGCCACTATTACACATGGAGCGCCTTCAGATTTTAAGCTCGTCAATATTTCAACTGTGACTGTATGAAATTTCATTAAAATCAATCGAACCGTTTAAGAGTGTTCTGTTTATTTCGGTTTTTTTTCCTAAATCTTCAGTATGCATCGTTTAAACTTTATATTGACCACAAAAAAAGTTAACACTTCGGCAATACAAAAAGATTTTCGGTATAACTTAATGCTCATTTCTGACAAGGATATGTCTTGAGATCTTAAGTTTTGTTCAAGAAATCACTGTTATAAAAATTATTATGACTTTCGAAATATATTGAATTTTAAAGCAGCGCTTAAGTGGCGAAAACATGCTTTAATAATAAAAATATAGGGTTATCCAAATTTGGTTTTCAAATAAAGTTAAATAAAACACACATGAAACTATGATTTTGATGAAACTTTTATTTCATTATAATGCTTGGATGTTGTGATTATGTACGAAATATCATTTCATTTAAAGGACCGCCTCTGGATTTGTTGCAGCAGTGGATCGTTTTAAGGTAGTTTTCGAAAAAATCCGGCTCAGTGGCACCTCCGTACCAAAATGCGCACCAAACAGTCACTTTTTCCGGGTGCAAAGGCTTTTCCACAATCACTTCTGGGTTCTTCGAGCCCCATCTGCCACAATTTTGCTTGTTAACGTAACCACCGAGTAAGAAATGAGCTTCATCGCTGAAGAAAATGGTGTTCGGTTGGAAGCCCACGTTTGTAGTAAGTTTTAACTATTTTTACGCGTTCTTCGGTTGCTAAACGATCCATATTCGTAAATGGCAAACCTTTCACTAAATAAATAACACTTCAGATGGCAGGTATTTAATAGCTGGCAGCCTTGCCAGATCGACTATTTTGACACCACTAAAATGATAATAATACATTAATATTTCGAGATGTTACGTTAATTTTGCAAAACTACTGTTTTAAAAACTGCTATATGTAACTTGTAAACTACATCTAATTTATATATAATTTGATATACCCGTCTGAGCAAGGATTTCAATAATAACGAATAAATTTGACTTTGGTTTAACACCACTCAAATCATTTCTCCTTACAACTGCAGTTACATATTACCATTTCCTTAGACCAACTATAGCATTGACTGGGATATGATAACCAATTGAAGTTTCGGATTTGGTCCCTCCTATTGAATTAATATTTTTTTCAGAGTGTACGAGATATAAAATCAATTCACACTTTTGAACGTAAAATCATTTCATGGCAAGCTATTGCCGAGATTAGAAGTTACTTAAACTTGCCTTGCATGGCAAACGGGTTAAGTAAGTTACAAGTGCAACAGAATTTTGTTGCCAGCCTGGCTCATGCCACACGATGGTAGTCAGGTGGCAGTGAGCACAGCCACAACCTGCCACACTTTGTTACAAATGTTTGCTGGCATTGATTTGAGTTTTATTACACAATTGGAATGCATTGCCCCCGCCACCAGGTCCAGGCAATGTTGGCCTTGCGGTCTGGCCGCCTGCCATTCTGCTTTATGACCCAAATGTAGGCGTAGTAGGTGGGTGGGTGCAGCACTACACATCCGATGGACGGTGCAGGACGGTGCACATTGACAACCGTTGCCAGCCTCTAATTTATGTATCGCTATCAAACATTTCTGGGAGTTGTTTCTACATTGCTTTCTAGTGTAACTCTGACCATTAAGATAAATGAATTGCAGCTACTCCGGCCACCGCCAAACTAGTTCAAATTAGCTCATATTTTATTTATTGTAATCGATTCATTCTCATTTGTTTCTCTGTCTTCTTTCTTTCGTTACAGATCAGTTGGAAAGTGAAATTATAGCGCCAAATTTAATTACCGATCTAGCCGAAAAACTACTCTTATCTGGCATCTATTTACCGGGTAAGTGTTTTTTACGTTCCTCCCATTCCTGAGATCCGCTACTGCGTTGACCACCACCGCCGCTTCTACGTCATGGAAGCGTGTAATTAAACGACAACAGACTTTCTTTTAATTCTCGTGCACACCTTCCTCCATTAGGATTTAATGACCGGCCTCACATTTTAAGGCGGAATATTGGTGGTTGACGGTGGTGGCCCAATTCTAGTTACTTTCACTGCCAACAACGAAGTATTTGAGAGTCGCGGATGGCAGGAAAAAAGTGAAAAACTAGGCGCAGTAAAGGAATTTGCATAAAAATGTCTATGCAATTTCAATGAAATTTCAATGATTTGCGTAAATTGATTTGCAATTTCTCACCAGTTTGCATCAGGGATGGCAGAGTTGGAAAATATAGTTTATTGTACTAATGCCATCGATAAACAATCTGTGTAGAATGATTCGACGAAATTTAGATTTTCTTCGGCTGGTTGTCCTTTTTTCTATTCATGCAGGATCATACATCCAGTGCCATTCTTGTCGGATTGTCAATCATAGGAATCTATTTGGGAATGAGCATGCAGAGGAGTTGGCCAGGATATGGTTTGTTTTAAACGGGCTCCCAACACCCAATGGAATGGGTGAACGTTACAGAAGGCATCCTCAAGTTGCTCTTCTTTAGATTCTCTTTGGAAACTATACGTTCTTCTGTTATTTGCAAAGTATCAAGGACAATGTGGATGAAATACGATAGCAAGCATACTAAGTACCTGTAAAACTACAAAAGGAGGGACACATCGAGGTTAGTTTCTATACTAACTGCCATCGGCAAAGCGGAAAGCTGCAGTGCAGACTGATAATCGATTTCTGTCATCACTGCCATAGTTGTGTAATAATAAAGAAGACGGCGAGAAGATTGTGAAACAGTTCCTCTTTTGTTATCCGACATTAACTAGCAAACGACATGGAAACCCATAGCGATATCTTTCCTACGAGTTTGCGGGGACATCGAAGAAGACCAGATGACCTGTTAAAATATATTAAGCTCTTAAGTGAGATCTCACTTTAGTTATGGATGCGTGGGTAGGCGGGTGTTTCTTAGGATGCTTTGTACCGCTTACCCCTAAAACGCAAGCCTCTCTACCTGATCCTGTAATTAAGCAGGCAAAGGGTATGATGCTTGCGTACAAAAACAAAGTAGTGTGGCCTTGTGCCAGGCGCCCTAGGAAGAGGTGGATTATGTCTTGGAATTCACCTATAATATGACATCAAACTGATCTTGGAACTCGTTTTTCGAAAACCAAGTAAAGGGGAGAGTCATAGTTAAACAAGACACATCCTGGCAACAGGTGCGGACATAGAGAAGCCGTCGGGAGGTATCAGAAGATTTATCTTTTCCGTTAATATAGTTGTATGACCAGAGAGATCTGATTAATGTACTATGATTGGAGCATGCATCCGTAGATTATGGATTACCTGTTCCATGCGAGGTATGATAAAGCAAAACTGGAGTAGCTTGTCTGTGAAACACAGACCAGAGGGTTCTTCTCTTCTAGTAGCACGGGTGACCAGGGGCTCAAGGAACATTGTTCCTTCCTGGTCAATGGTGATGGACCCCTAGTGGGAGCATCGTGCTGGCTGTGGTTGCCCGAACGAGTGTTTTCAGTGCTTTTGCGTTGCTTCAGGTTGCGTTGGTGAAGGAAGGCATTAGCTTAGAAAACACTATTCATGTCTATCCGAGGTCTTCCTAGATACCTCAACTCCTACCCGGGAGGTAGCTCACTTCATACCAAGTGGCTACAAAGGTACTTTGGCCGACTGAGGGAGTGGGACCTGAGGAAGCTTTTCCAAGGGATCTACTTCCAATCTCTGGTAGTTTGGCTAATCCTTCGGGTTTGGGTACCCCAAAGGGGCGCTTGCTGTCGCTAGAAGAAAGAAAGAACATATAACCAAGAAAAAAATGATGGAAAATAGCAACTGTGTGATGGCACACCATGGGTAAGGCTTTCCCAGCGAGACTAATGTAAAACCATGCACATTTGATTTGATTTAGTTATGGTTGCATCTTTCGACTGACATGGCTTATTTTCAAGATTGCGCAATTGATGTGAACTATTGGGAAACAAACAAAACACCCAACCCATTTTTATTTCATGAAGGATGCTGTAAGCAACTACTTATTATCTTAGATGATGGCTATAACAGAAATTGGTATCTGTTACATTGGTAGAAAACAATTTCAAATGTTTCAATCTTCTACAATTCGTCACATTATTTTTTGACAGCGTTTCCAAATTCTGTTCAATCCAACGAAATTTTAAATTACCATCTTCTGTGTCGCCTATTGAGTTTTTTGACGAAGACTTTTTCTTCTGCAGTGATTTGGTCAATACACATAACTCAACCCTGCGAACGCAGTCACTGGGGTTAAACGTTTGACCAGATCGATGTCGATTCATATAGCATTCATATGGCTCATACAGCTCTTCATATGGAGCCAATCATCTTGGAATTGACTTATCTGCTTTCGCGTAAACCATGATTTTGCATTGTACAGCAGGATGATGTAAGAGTAGCTTCTGATATACTTGGATTTTTCTTCGTAGCGAGAGAGCTTTTTCATAAAATAGTTTGCTGAGCTCATGATCACAGCGGATAAAATTAACCATCACTCGAAAACTATAGTTATCGACGTTTACACAACGTCCCAAACGACTAAATTCGTTGTTCATTAAAACAAATATCGCTCCCTTATCCTCGTTTAGCTTCAGATCCACTTTTGTTCATTTCATCTCAATGCGAGAAGGCTACAGTAACATCTCATAGCGTCCTGCCATTGATGTCAATTTCATTTTACTTAGGTGACGTTTCATCTCCATTTAGTTACACCAAATTTTGGCAGTACATCAAATGCCTGCTCCTTCCAACGGTGTTTAGACCGCCATCTTCTGTGCCACTCATCTAGTTTGTTGTTGAAAATTAGTGCTGGAGCATTGGGTTCATCTCCACAGCATGACTTTGCCAACGCAATCGCTATACGTTGATGCGCTTGGCCACATCGATGTCGGCATACAGCTCATGGTTCATGCGATGCCGATACTGTCCGTTACCGGTAATGGAGCCACCTATATTCCGGAGTATTTTTCTCTCGTAAATTTCTAGCACAAATTCATCTGCTTGCGCAGCTCTGCACCATACAGCAGGACAGGTAAAACCAACGTCTATTACGGTCTAGTTTTCATTTGATGAGAGGGGACTTTATTATTAAATATCTTGTTTAGTTTGTAATTACATCTGTTAGGAAGCGATACTCCCCTTTTTAATCTTCGTACTCATATTATTAGAGTTATTAACAGGAGAATTTAGATAGATGAATTCAGTCACCATCAGCGTTCCAAACGATAGATTGTTTCGTTAAAATCAATAACTTTGCTTTGTTCTCGTTCATCATCAGGCCCACTTTTGCTGATTTCTTCTCAATGCTTAAGAAGACTGCAATAACATCTCGAAATTTTCTTTCAATGATGTCTATGTCATTGACATATGCAAATAACATTTGATTCTTATTGAAGATGGTATTTACTGCAGTTTTCCTCATAATCATATCCGATAGCATATTGAAGAGGTCATATGATAGACTATCGTCCTAATTTTTACCTATCTCTTACGAAGCTTCTGTATAAGCTACGCAGGAATGTAAAACTTGAAGACGGCATCGGAGGGCCAACTTTATAATTATAAAGATAGTATAGGTGTGTGTCCGTCTTCATTTATCTTTTATCTTCTTCAGAATTTACTGCATTGTGAACATCTGATCAGTTGTAGATTTACCAGGTTTAAAGCTACACTGTCCAATCAGAATGGTCTTTAGCTTTTCATAATAAACTTGCTTCGACCTTTGTTGAAAAAGTTGTGTTTTTTCCTTCTTAAATCTCTCATATATCGCTAGCTTGTCATTAGAGAGTAATGACGTGCCATTTGTGTCCTCAAAATTTGGAATAGCATCGTCTACTTCTTCGTTCCCCGAAATTCTTCCAAAATTGATTTAAACGCAATAGTATTTATGTTCGTCGAAAATATTTTGAATGTAATAAAGTAATTTTCGATGATGTTTTTCATGTTTCTTTCGCAACTAAAGTAACCATCTTCGTACCCTGTATATTCTATGAGAATATAATCCATTACCTATGAATGAGAGTACTAATGGCTTTCCATATTCTACTGGTGATTGCGTATTGATTGCTTTCCACACTCTATTACAATAATTTCTGAAAAACATAAGGTTATCTGTTAGTAGTTTCAAAGCTGCCGGTCTGGCAAAACTATCAGCTGTTAAATACTTGTCATCTGAAGTGTTGTTTATTTAGTGAAAGGTTTGCCATTTTCAAACAAAATTTTCTTTAGCAATAAAGGTTATTTCTCACTCGGTGGTTGCGTCAACCCAGAAGTGATTGTGTAAAAGCCATTGTGTCCGGAAAAAGTGACCGTTCGGTGCGCGTTATAGTCTGAATTTTTTTCAAATACTGTCTCAAAAAGATCCACTGCCGCCATCAATCCAGAGACGATCATTTAAATAACATTGCATTTCGTAGATAATGGCAACGTCCAAGCATATTCTACTGCTGATTGCGTATTGATTGCTTTCGACACTGTATTACAATAATTTCTGGAAAATATAGGGTTATCCATTAGTAGTTTCAAAACTGCCGGTCTGGCAAGACTATCAGTTGTTAAATACCTGTCATCTGATGTGTTATTTGTTTAGTGAAAGGTTTGCCATTTTCGAGCGAAATTTTCTTTAGCAATGAAGGGCATTTCTCACTCAGTGGTTGCGTCAACCCAAAAGTGATTGTGGAAAAGCCATTGTGTCCGGAAAAATGACCGCTCGGTGGTCTGAATTTTATCGAAAACTATCTTAAAAGGATCCTCTGTTGCCATCAATCCAGTAAAACGAAATTCATTATTTTTGCGTAATGTTAAAGTATTTATTTAGTATAGTTGTAATGATCTGTATATTTTCACATATTCACCTAATTATTCGATAACTTGTTGTCAATTTAGGGGTAATTCGAGTATGTCTCTCTCATAAAAACCTACGTCCCTTTCGGCAAAAAAACTGGCACAGCAGATTTCCGCTCTTCTCCTAAAGCGAATTTTTTACCGGTAAAATCGTTCACTATGGACATTCGGACTATAAGGGGAATGTATTACAAACTCCCAACCACTGTCCCGAATTATCTGGCGAGTCACTGGCAATTCATGTGGCCTGGCTTTGTTCTGGTGGAACATAATTTCTCTCCTATTGAGCAAAGATGACCGCTTCTGGGCAATTGCTTCCTTCGGGCGGTTTAGTTGTTGACACAGTACTAGCCCGAATTAAGAGTTCAGTAGTAGGGGAGCAGCTCATAGTAGACGATTCTCTGCCAATCCTTCTAAGCACACCACAAAACCTTCCCTAACGTCAACCTAGGTTTGACCATTGTTTGCGCCCACTCACCGCGATTCGACCACTGCCGTTCTCGCTTAATGCTTTTGTAATTGACTCATCATCCGTTTCAAAAATGATAGATGGACAATTTCCATTACTTTATCGACTTTTTCGACAATTGGTCATCTAGAGCGTGTGGTTCATCTTTGACATCAATAGTACCGGAACGGAATCGACGAAACCAAAATTCCTTGTGATCATCTGTTGCAGTATCAAAATCACATTTTCAGCGGCTTGACCTGCGTTTTTGCCTTTTTCGAAGAAAAGCTTAAAATGTTGCTTATTTTCTTTTTGATGAGCTCTCAAACAATATTGGGTCAAACAATCACAAAACTCTCTGTGTAGTTTTTTGCGTAGGAAATCTTATCTTTCTAACGTCATCTAACGTAACTAGACGGCCCTGGTACAACTCGCTATACAGATTTCTAAAACCATCTATTGGGACAATAATGGATTTGCTTTTACTACACCTTTTATTATTCTTTTATTTCAGCAGGATGTACAGGGTACCCGTCGAGAAGGTGTACTACTTTGTTTTGCCGTCATTTTAGTAAACATTAGTCTTGTAGAGACGTGCCAAATTTATTATGAAAAAATATTCGATAAACCAACGTGTTTTAATCGCTAAAACATTTTATCAAAATCAATCATCGATTACTGTGACGTTGAGAAAGTTACGTGGAATTTTTAGGAAAAACAACGTGCCAACAAGACGCACTATCGCGTAGTGAATGATTTCAAAGAAAGAGGGCTTACATCCAAACAATGGTCATATCTTAATGCATTTTATTATTAAAGTTCGTTCTCCATAATACATGTTTTTCGCGAACATTAACTATAATATGTTATGATGATCATAATCGACCATCTAATCGATTTGAAGAATGAACCCTCAAAAAAACCGTCCGAAATATTCTTTAACATAATTTAGCTCTATGAAAATAATTTTTCATCTCCGTTATGGAATTCAATTTTACGCATAGCATCAATATTCCAACTGTTTCCATCTTGTGTAAATGGCGGGCCATTAATAGCCTATCCATAAACTAGAAGCATCCATTCTAACTACTCTTGCCAACGATCGTTGTCTGTCTCCAGTTGATGAGTCCACCATAATGACGTTGATGATTAGACGTTTAAAACACACCCAACCCCAGTAGTTGTATCTTTAGTAAAACTGCATATTTTCCAGATATGCCAAGAATATGCAAATGAAATTTTAATTGAAAGATCTTTCTTAGACACATTTGAGAATTTCTCTGTTAATGGAAAATATTTTGATTAATGTTTTGACAAATTAGAATATCATAAAAATATCTACCACAGCGATGAATTTATGATGAATCATATTGGAAATGTTTGCAATTTCAGGAACACGTGATTCGAAAGGAAATCCATTGGTTACTGTGGATGCCGAAAGTGTTCTAACAGCTGGCCTGAATTGTTATGAAATTGCAACGCTGCTTCTGTACTACAGCACAATACCGGAAAGGTGAGTCCTATATTAATAATATGCATTTCATTAATCATTTATTTATGTTATTTTATACAATCATATAATTTTCTGAACTGTTTTTTTTTCGGAATATAAAGAAGATGTTAAGAAAGGGTGTTCCAACAAGAAAGTGGGATTTAAATGACTGATGCAGCAATTGAATTGTTTCTCTGGCTGTATGATATGTGGCGCCGACTTGTTGAAACCACATGTCCTCCACATTCATTTCTTCAATTTTAGGCACGAAAAAACTGTTTACCGTTTCACGATACCGAACACCATTGACTGTTTGCGCTTGACATGCCTCATTTTCATAAAAAAAGGTCCAATGATTCCTCCAGCGCAAAATCCACACCACACAGTGACACGTGAGGGTGCATTTGCTTCTTGTGAATCACTCAAGGATTTTCCTCATCCCAAATGCGACAATTCTGCCCATTGAAAAAGCCATCATGATGGAAATGGGCCTCGTCACTGAAGATGATTTTATCGGCAAAATCAGCATTTTCATATTGTCTCTTCAATACCCAATTAACGAACTCCCTTCGCTGTCCATGGTCAGCTGGCTTCAGTTCCTGAGTCAATTGAACTTTGCAAATCTGTCGTCAAAATTCGCTGAATAGTGGATTTGGAGACACCAATTTACTGAGCTCGGTGTCGAATTGAGGTGGATGGAGTTTGGGCGACATCATCACGTACAGCTGCTACATTTTCGGTCGATCGACCTGGTCGAAGACGCGTTGTTGTCTTTACATCACTAACAGACCCAGTTTTGGTAAATTTATCCATTAATCTCTTTACAGTTGACTCTTTTGGAGCATTATTGTGACCCAAAATTGATCGCAATTTGCGAACTGTAGCCGCAAAACTTCCACCATTTTGGTGAAACAATTTCACAATGAGAATGCGCTGTTCATTCGTGTAGCGCTCCATTTTTACTAACCTCGTACCTTCTACTACCAAACAATAACAATTGTTCAAATGTCAAACAATCACACTTCGAATGGTGCCAAATTTAAATCTTGCGTTCTTGTAGGGACACTCTTTATTTTGTTGCATTTTAAAAATCAATTCCTACCATCCTATGGAAAATGTGCTTAAATTACCCAATGTTTATATTTTTTTAAAAAGCTTCAGGACACATTAAAGATCGCTTCATATAGAAAAGTTAACTGTTTCGCTTACATATTTTAGAATTAAATACAGGGTTGCCCATATTCGACGGACCCATCTGGCAACG
>JAHXMU010018726.1:0-12025 GCA_019455685.1 Philornis downsi
ATTATTTTTAAGTCTTAAAAATTCCCATGCTTCTACTTTTTAAAAATCAAATATATTTTTTTATGTTTCGTCGTTTTTTTTAAATTGAATATTTAAACCGCCAACACCCTTATGGCTCACCCTGTATAATAATATGAACAAAAAATTTTAAAAATTATTTTAGTCATCATCACGGCTGGACGTGCGTTGTATTATAGACGATCAAGACCGACAATACAATATTCTACACCATCAGATTTGATGGTAACACGCATTAGCATGTTAACATTTCACATGGGAATACTATGCACAATTTGGGAAAATTTCGATTAAAACTAAAGCTAGTAAAAGCAAAAAATTCAAGCTTGTTAATTCTTTTGCACAAAGCCTATAAGAAAATATGGATTGCAACCAAATTGTGTCTACTAAATATATACAAAAATCCAATGAAAATTAAGTCTCATAGAATCGATGAACACTAAGCTTGAAAGATTCGTTTGTGCAGGGACCACATAAAATTATTTATCGATATGATGCAACAATAATGATATATACATGTACAAAACTTAGTTTCATTCGAAAAAAAAAACTGCGGTTTTGAGAAGCTTAGACGAAACATTTTTGTGGAGGATTTATCAAAATATGTATATATATTTCCCCTTACCGAATAGGGTTCGATTTGGGGAAAAATATATTACCAATATTTGCTGAAATTGGTTAATATTTGCAAACTGTGCGTTTGCAATTTGTGTGTGTTCATAAGAATATAAGGATAGATAGACAAATTAACACGGGCATCATTAAAGCGAATAAGAAAATAATTCTGAAGGTATCGGTTAATATTGTATTTCTGAGCGTTACACTCACCAATACTGGACCAATGTACCATAAACCAGAGGTCTAGCACTCCAAAATATTGTAACACGCGATGAAGTACATATGACTTTACAAGCACGTACCTGAAGCCAAAATACAATCCATGATACGCAGCTCAGGAAGTGCAAATCTTCCAGCCAAAGCAAGCGACATACGTAATAAATAATTCAGTTTACTTCACAAGAGAGAAACTTGTAGCTACAATAGTAATTTCCAAGTAACAAGAAAGCATGGTACAACGAGTTTTCAAAAATTATGTGGGGAAAATGCAAAAAGGACCACCTTTACGTACTGCAGGCATTGAAGAAAATCATCCAATGACTCCTTCTCCCGTTCTAGTGCCTTGCGAGTTAAAGCTTCTTCCATTTAACCATGAAATTAACTAACTGCAAAATACAATTTTAAAGTCCATAGCAACTTAAAAATGTATTCAAGTAAATGCCTTCTTACAAGAATACATAGATGAAGACAGAAGTCCACGAGGGTTTAACGTGAGTCTCACCGTGAAGGCCTTACCCACGGTGTGCGACACACTGGGCATATTACAATGCGATTGCCAACGCCCCCCTGGGATAGCCAAGTAGAAACTTGGGCTATCTAGGAAAAGGGGCTGACAATTGTGCTATTAACACATATTGGCAGCCCTTTCTTCGCAGCCAGGAGATACCAAATTGATTATGCTAGTATGGAACATAATCCCCATTGGCGGAGGTGAGGCCTATCTTACCACCTTTGCTATTCTATGGGTCTGTAGCACCCGGTTGCAATGCAACTCCACATTCGAGCACAAAGTCTCTACCAGCGATTTTGGTATCAACCACAACCCGCGTGAACAGAGATGAAGACAAGAGAAATAAAACTGAATCGTTTGCATATAGTTTGTTATTGTTCTGTTCAGTGTGTCTAGTTTTTTCTAGTCTACTACTCTATCACTTATTAGACCCCACGTATATTCTAAAAATATCTGTTTACTTCCGTTTTTTCAAATTACAAATGTTATCACGTTTTACCTATAAAATTGCTTTCCGTGAATACGTGATTATGCTATATTTTCGACCACAACTGTTGTGCGTGCACATGGCAAAAATAATACAAGCAGCAAATAGCGATATCGCAAACGTTGTTATTGTGGCAAATGCATTTAATTTTTCTAAACAAAATTTCTTTACAATTTATGCGATGGAATAGCGCGCCCCCATGTCTGTACTTTTGTCTGTCTGTGTGTGAGCGGTTGATTAAACTCAACCATTCTCTATGGCAACAATTAAATTGAATCTCATGTCTAATGTGAATGACTGAATCGATACTACAACGGGAAGAAACATGAACAAAACATAGAACCGAGCATTTCTTTACACATGGGTTCCCAGTTGCCATTCCAGCAACCATACAATCAGTTTCATATGTAGTTAGTCACGACTCCGCTGCATTTGTTGCGCTGCCAATGAATGCACCGACAACAGAAACTGATTTTCTTTTTATAAATTTCTAATTCGATTTTATTGTATCACAAACAATACAATATAAATTACGGTCACAACTTACACTACGGAATGGTTCCGGGAGAAATTTGGCGATTGTCCTTTAGGCTATCTACATGGTACGTGTAAGTGGCACGGACATGGTAGATGACAATCGATATTCATACCCAGAGTTACGGAAAACCACATTACCCCATCATGTGCCCAGACCGAGTTATGTGCATGCCCATACAGCTCAATGTTGAAGCCACAACAATAACAATACCTTAAATACGCACTTCCAAACACAGTTATATAAATATGTATGTATGTGCGCATGCTTATGTTTAACTACATATAGGAGACATTTCGGTCATTGACTCAAAATATGTTTTACGGCAAAGAAATATTGCAGGTATTGGAAAAAAATGGCGTTGGCATTGCCATTAACAATTTCCATCGGTTGCCAAATATATGGAAATCGATTAACTTCTTTTGCATTTGCGGGAAGAAGAGAAAAATATTGTAAAATGTGGTGGTCGGTGAACTGAAGGTAACCTCTGTCATGGCTGGCTGAAAGATAGTATACGTAATCGAAGGGAATTTAATCACCGATTAACTTTACACGAAATAATCCCACATGAATACACCAAAGGCTTTTTCAAGCTTCTTCATGGAATAGAATTTTTTTTGGTCGATAACCACGGTTTGAAACCATTATCATCCTAATCGTAATTTCTATCTATCTATATATCTATCATCCTAGTCCTAATTTAATGGTAAGCAAAAATATGTTTTCACTTGTTTTTCGACCAATTGTCAGAAGTAATAAATATGAATCCTCGTTAGGGTATTCAAAACCAAAACCGAAAACGGTCAAACTATAAATTTAAAACTAAGAAAAATAATACGAAATTGCTTTTAATCAGATCGATGTAATAAATTCGACTATCTCAGATAATACATATATTCCTATATGCCCGTAATTACAAAATGTCTTAACTTGTATCGTTAATTGTATAATTGTATTGGATTCATATTAGTAATAATGAATTTCAAAATTATTCTTCGACAAACATAGATAATTAATCACAAATATGGCTGCAACTGTATTTATTTTGTAATGCAGCCAGGCAAGTTGTTACTTTTACTACTCATATTGTTTCGAATAGTTCATAACGAATAGATTCCAAAACTCCGTTTTTAGATTAACCCACTATCGCTATAAAAAAAATATTGCGAATTCGACGACAACACCAAAACTTAACACAGAGAAAAACTGCATGCAATAAGACCTTCTTAAGTATGTATTTGTATTTTCAATACAAATAGTTATAGAAACATCACACCAGGAACTATATAAAATATAAAAATAGGACAATGTTTGAGACGTGAATAGAAATTTAAAGTTTATAACAATGTAAAATTGTACTCACAGATTTCGAAAGACCTTTTTATTATAAGTTAGTTCTCGTTTAAGCATACATCAAAATTCTATTAGGTGCGCAACTACCCGCTGTTTACCAATAGATGACACCAGCTGTAAGTGCTAGTAGATTCTGCCATAACCTAAACGTCATGAACCAAGCTTAGGCCTATGGTAAACATACCGCCTCGACACAATGGTGATTTTCTTTCGACGTCATATTCTTTTGGTTGTGTGAATATGTATGATTTTGTGCCAAATCATGTGCTCGAAGTATTTATTTTCTTCTTTCAATCAAAGAAAACGGCGGCTGAAACTCATCTAGAGATTCAAAACGTTTACGGAGATACTGCTTTAAGTGAAACAACGTGTCGACATTGACTCCGTCGCTTTAAAGACGATGATTTTGATGTTGACGACCGTTCGCGTGAAGGAAAGGCGAAAAACCTTTGAAGACACTGAATTGACGGCATTGCTTGATGGGGAACCGTGCCAAACGCAGGTAGAGTTTGCTTCAGCATTAGGAGTCATTTCCAAGGGATTATATGCGTTGGGAAGATTCAAAAGCTAGGAACTTGGGTTCCTTATAAGTTGAAGCCAAACGACGTTGAGCGTTGTTTTTTTCACCTGTGAGCAACTGCTTCAGCGACTAAAAAGGAACATCGTATTGTGACAAGTGATGAAAAATGAATTCATTACAGCAATCCAAAGAAAAGAAAGTCATGGGGGCTGCACGGTCATGCTTCTACGTCGTCGCCTCGGCCGAATATTCACAATGTGAAGGTTATGCTCTGGATTTGGTGGGGCCAATGAGCTGGTAGGCGAACTAGACGAAACCATCACTAGAGATCGGTATCGACTTCAATTAATGCGATTGAGCCGAGCTCTGCGTGAGAAACAACCACAATGCGCGGATAAGCGCGAAAAAGTGATCCTTCCTACTTGGAAACGGTGTAATGAAAAGTCTTATCCCATCCGCCATATTCTCCAGATATTACGACGTCCGATTATCACTTGTTCCGTTTAATGGCACTCGATCTGGCTGACCAGCAGTTCCACTAATATCACGACATCAAGGAATAGCTAGATTCGTGAATATCCTTAAAAGATGAACAGTTTTGCCGTGACGGAATTCAAGTTTTGCCAGAAGGATGAGAAAAAGTAGTAGCTAGCAGTGACCAATACTTTCAATGATTAATTTTTTAAACATGTTTTCATAACAAAGTTGCGTTTTTATAAAAAAAAAACAGCAAGAACTTAGTTGCGCACCTAAAAAGCTTATTTGTAAAATGTGTATATACAAAATTTTTCCGGCACAGATTTTTGTTTATAAGAACGTACCATTGAAAGTATAGTTTCAAAATTATGAAGGCTCAAAATTTATCTGAAATATAATTTCATATTGCTATTCCAAACATTTTTTTTCGGTTTATCTCAAAACCTAGGCGTGATACAAGATGGCGCACCATCTATAATAATAATAAGACAATAAAAAATTCAAATAACTTTTTTTTATTAATGTATTTCATTTATTTTTTTTTTTTATTGTATAGAAAATTAAAAATTAAACACATTATCAGAAAATTATTCATTGCGACCATAAGGTTTGCAGTTGGAATCGCTTGAATTATTGTTTTCATGGACTGCTTGACATAACCCCATAAAAAAATTCTGGTGTAGTCAGATCAGGTGATCTTGGGGCCAGTGAAAAATTGACTTTCTGGACTTTCATTCAGTGTGGCTATGTGTGCAGTTGCTCCATCTTGCTAGAACCAAATGCTGTTAAAACGGATACGTCTTCTGCGCAGTTCTGGGTAAAAACAAAAACTCCTCCAACAGCTTTAAATAACGGTCCTCATTGACAGTTGACAGTAGCATGTTTCATGCGCCACCCTGTATAACAGGATAATGTAAAGGCATGGCTGGTCATATAATCAAGCAAACAAATTCTCTTGCATTCCACGTAAGAGATATCAAAGAGCTTCTCGCATTCGAATGAGCTTGCACGCATTCTATTTTTAGACTTTAGTCGTTTAGTCGTTTCCGGTCGTGACAGTTTGAAAAACATTTACCAGACTTGTCGATTACTCGACGACTGGAAATATTCGTCAAACAAATCGAGGTGACCACATCGCTCAATTAATGATAGGTGGCTATATTGCGAACGATAGTCGCGCGATGGGTCGTAGTCTTTCTAAATAGTAAAGATGTAGGCTTTTCCAAATTTTGTAACATAATATCTCAACAGCTGAAGCCAACATACAAAATCTATTTCCAATTAGAAATCATCTGATATATTCAAAATACTATTTCAAAATGCTGTCAAAGAAATATTTATTTGCTGTTTAATAGCTCAAACTAATGTCAATTTTGAATTTCTTAATCCAATAATTAAACGATATCTGATGAACCAAATCTGGCTGCCAAAATACCACAAAAATTATAGGAACACACTTTGATGCATAAATGAGTTAACAAAGTTGTTTCATAATTTTTCAATTTACATTTTTAAAATACCCTTATGCCGATATATTGGAAATTTATTCAGATTTCGGATAGCAAACAATAAAAACTTAATATCAGGGTGAATAATAAACGTTCACTTCTTCTACTGTTCCGTTAGGAAATTTCTGAATTTTGTTCACAGAGAAAATCCAAATAAAACCGGTTTAACTAGGTTTTGTGGGACATGTAATCGAAAACCGGGGTTTCTGAGTTTTTAACTGGAAAATCGGCCTTCTGGAAAATGGGATATTTGAACGCTCTAATCCGCGCAAAATAAAAAGGAAATTCCGACATAAATCGCGTAAATTCAATTCTGATGTATTAAATTGCCTAAGCTTTAACTTTCTAGGGCACCAACATTAACGAAAAATATAAAATTGCTAATGGCACATAAAATCAGAATATAAATAAAGGAGACGACAATTTCATATGTTCATATGTTTTTATGTCATGTTTTTGGGGATAGTGAATAATGTTTACTGAAATCAAGTTGACATCACCAGAGACTGACACCTCTCACTGTCAAATACTCGTTCGGTATTAAGGGGCATACAGACACGTCAACGGTTTGACAAACATTGAGAGTGTGTGAGTGAGAAACGTCACATGTATACATCTGTGTCATGTTTGAAGCAATATCTAAAAGTTTTGATTTTTCTTCCAACGAGGCGTCAACGTTGATGTGTCTGTATCGCATTTGACTGTTTGATCAAACATGACTCATTTTTAAGTGGACAGCAACGTGCGAACATCGGCATTTCAGCGCGGTAAAATGGAAGATAAAAATTTTTACAAATTTTTTACAAACGCTTTTCTTTTTTTCTTCAACGCTAAGGCCAGCCCAATAGCGATGCAGCAATCGTCCGTGTCACTCATATTATTTTCTTACAACACAAAACAAAAAATAAGAAGTAGCCGATAAGAATCTGCACGTGTTTACACTTCAACGTAACTATAAAAATGAATGTTTGAAGTTTTATGTTTGACATGTCTGTATGCAACGCAAAATGTATTTTACCAATACATATGCCGTGTTTGTCCAACCGTTTGATGTGTCTAGATGCCCCTGTAAACGACACAGCAAGATCTTAGACATTTCATCGTTATTTCAGGAATGACTGTCGTGGCCTTGACGAACTGTCATTGTGTATCTCTAAATATTTACGCAACTTTTCGACATCGTAACACAAATTGAACAAATATGTACATAAATCGCGTTACGGATTAGAGACAAACAATTTGTAACAAGTCGCAACTGCAGTGTGCGGAGCAACTGCAGCTGCAGCGACAGCAAAAATGGATGTACGATTATTTCAAAATTTTCGCACTCAGCTGTCAGGAAAACTTTCCATCATTAAATGTTTACATGTTCGTAAGCAATTTGGCAAGTGATAGTTTCAAAGTTTTACATTTTTTGCTGCTGATGTTGTTGCACTCTGTGGTTGGTACTGTTATTGGCGCTGATATTTCATAGTTTGAGGGAAAAAGTTGCGGTTGTCAAACACGCATTTTGCCTACAGCCAGCCACCATTCAAGCAAATTTTTTTAAACATCAGTATCCATCGTTTGTATCAAAGAAAACTCAACCAAAATAGCAACAACTATAACAACACGACACAAAGTCATGGTCTAGTTCAGTCTAGTTTAGTTCAGGTTCAGTGTTTATGAAAGAAAAAACGCCACCACTAACTGTGTTTGGTGGTGGTGGCCACCACATACTCATAAGTATCACATCGAACACAAACAACGCGAATGCATAGAGAAAGAATGCGATTTACGCTTACAGTTGGTCGACTAATTATGATTCAAGTGTAGTTTAAAGCCAAAATTATAAACAACAACAACTGTGTAAAGACTTAGCATTCAATTGCTTTTAAAAACCCCATATTATATTTGGTTTATCGAAAAGTATTTTCAAAATATTCAAATTAATGCAGCAGCAACATTTAGTCAGTCAAAAACTACAACAATGACAGAGTCGTTTTTTAACAACACTTGAATTTGATTCAGTTTCTTTCATTTTACACTTTTTACTTGTTTCATTTTGAAGTGAACAGCATTTGTCACTTCCGTTTCGGGAACAATGTGGGTACATTTATTGTTCACACATTTTCAGACAATACAAAAGGGGACAACCTCCCTGTTTCGAGTTCAACCCTTTCCTTTTTCAGACTCCAGGAGAGTAGAGCGATTCTTGTTTTCATTCTATTCGCTTGCAACCCCTAATATCCCTGCAACATTTGAATATTCTAAACGTTACCGTTTTTGATGACGCTGAGAATATTAAAAAAAAAATTCATCCGCTAAAAAAAATTGCAGGCGGACAAAGTTGTGCCAAAGGGAGTACTTAAAGGAAAATGGTGCAGGGGTGAAGAGTAAAGTTTAAAAATTTCAGAGTATCTTTTGCTACGTACATTTGCATTTTCGGCTTAACCGTCTCACATGATATAGATTGAGAATACCTGATGGCTGGTGTATGGCAACACTACAACGTACAATGTAATCCGAGAAATTACAAACGTTTTAAGGAACTCTATCCAATTGGCTTGTATGATCGAAAAATATAAGACTGATATCATTTTCATCCAGAAACGCATTTTCTGAAAAAAAACCGTTATCGGGGAAAGTTGTAATGTCCGCTGCAACTGCCATACAAAAGGTAATGAATACGGCGATTGCAAATATATAAATTTGGTAACGAAACTCCGTATTAGCAATGAAAACACAAAGAAAAACGGAGTATTGCCCCAGAAATTGACGGTTCCCGCAAATATTACAAAGGACCGTCCAGAGACTACAAAAATTCAAAATCAGATTGAAGGACGTCCCCCCAAATATAAGGACAAAATTGCGCCATATATATAGCCAAAATATTTTTTTAATACTCTGCTTTGTGAGCACTAACTGTTAGGAGAAACATATTTTTTTAATGCGTCAGCGACATTAAATTTGTCTAAGAGATTTTAATGCAAAAATATGAAGGAAAGATGGTCTTAGTCCGACATATGAAAAATATTCAGTCCGTATCTCAACATCTCCAATAACGAAACCAGTTGTAAGTCGAACATGTAAGTCCAGCCAAATTCTAATACAATAAGACAACGAGGCTATCTCTTGATAATAACATGAGAAACCAGATATATCACGATATAGGAGATGGAACACAGTAACCTTGCGTGTCATGATGTTCAGAAAACGCGATTGATAGTGCGTTCGAACCAAAATTCAACCTCCTATTATGATTAGATCGGCTCTCACCTCAATTTGTCCGACAAATACTTCATGTCGGTAAGTAATCAAAAAGTCTAGTAAAGGCTGCTTAATCTGACGTTCCGAATCGCCTTTAAATTGTATTAAGTCTAAGGCTCTCTGTAAGGCTCTCGCATATCTCATTTAGGGGTTGCAAAGAAAAATGTATTAGATGTGTGAGTCATCCGTAGTATAAAGCTATAAAGTCAGAGATCTCCTACTTGTTGCATCCATCCAAGCTACGAACGAGATTGTGCAGAGAACAGAAGGCAATTAATCAAACTCTGAGAAAGGTAAACACCGCAAAGTTACATATCCCTAGAATAGGCAATACTAGTACCAACAAACTTTTTCAGTTATTACGAAAAAGAGAGACATCATGAATACACCACAAAACAAGCGAAGTGTCAGTCTCCACAGAAAGAGTTTTTCGCTTATTTCATAAACACCCTAAACTCACCCTGATCTCACATCTTCCTGACGCTCAGTATCAGCATACAGACCATTTGATAGCAACAGCAAATAAAACCGCGTTTTCGAGAAAAATCTCAGGATCAAACAATTTTTGGTACGATAAAGGAAAACGGAAGCTACATATATGGCAGCGTTGTAGTCGTTTACAATTCTTACTACGAAGGAAGACTATAAAGAGTAGATGAGGGAGGCAGACCGTCATTTTCGTTTCCCGTGGAATGTATTATTTGAAAGTCGAAAGCCTGTTCAATGCGACATGATTAAACTGGACAAATTCTGAAAGAGATCCATGAACAGCCATTGGCTCGTATGATCTATCAGTCTTCTACAAAGTTATGTTCGACAGGCCGATTTGCAAAAATTATTTGAAGCCAACATTGAATTTGGGAGCGTTGCGAAATTGAAGTGTATTTGCGAAATTAAGCTGGCCGACACAAAGTCTCCGGTAAAGAAAAACAAGACTACAATGCAATCTCTTTAACATACTTATAAAAAGTTGGAAAGGACTTTTTCAATCAACCGATTTTCAGTTTTTTATTATCGAAAAATCAATTTTTTAAAAAGTTAATTCAAAAGAAGTGCTGTTGAGAAAAAAAGTGTACGAATATAACTGTCTTGCATTATGCATCCCAGAATTTCCAGGGTAGTTTTTCTAGTTTCATTTCCTGCCGTTAGGGTTTGAACGACAATAAATGTTACCTTTTAATTAAACTGTTTTTTTTTTTTCAAAGTCAATCACAAAACTAATTTTCAAAGCAAAATTTTCCACTTTTATGATTTTACTATCCAGCCAATCCACTCTTTTATATTCTTTGGCCGCAAACCTGCAAATTATGCGAACTACAAAATATAAATACGAATAACACTGCAAAGAAACTAAAAACTTTCAATAAGAAGGACAGTCCACGCATAGTATAAGTCAGGCTTAGGTTTTTTGTGATTTAAATTAATTGAAATGAGATCTATTTGATTCTAGAATGATAAAACATTTATATTCATAAAACTTTGTCTGTTGAATGAGTAAACATTTATAAAGTTCTTAAAGGAAATTCAGTTTTGAATATTCCGATGAACGATTCATTTGTAGATATTGAAACAAAACAAAATTCTTTTTGGCACTTCATCAATGCTCTCAGTTTATTTAAATGGTAGATGTAAACATTCGGAGCAAACATTTCGTATAAAGTCATCTTGTTTTGTATGTAATAAATATTTAGAGACACTACGAAATTTTTCAAAAATCTCTGTTTTGAACATTTTTATAACTGGCGAACTACACCAAATGTTGAAATGGTGATTGGAATTTTGGGGAGATTTGAAATGGCTATAAAATTAAAAATAACGACGAATTAACTCGATTTTTTCCTAACTCCACACAAGTCGTTTTTGCTTACGACTATAGATATTCAAATATTCAATCTAATTTATGAGCCCTATATTAAACGAATAAGTAATTTCGGAGATCTATAATTGTTACCATTTGTATGCTATAGATCACTTTACAGGGTACACGAATTTAATTAAGCTTCTGGTTTCAAAGATACGCTTTCTGGAAGATACAATAAGCCAAAATGTATGACAAAACCTACAAATATATCTTTGGCATATTTTTTTTATTATTACTACTACTATCATCAATACAAAGTAAAAATACATTACATTTCATTATTAACACAAGAAAAAATCTAATATTATGATTAAAAGAAATCTATATATAAATATATTTGTCTACAAGTTAAGGAAAAAGATAGGGAACCCCATTGTTTTTGTTAAAAAAAAAAAATGTTAAAAACAATTACTTTTTTCATCTTCTATTCAGAAGATTGAAAAGTGATCATCAGTACAAATTTTTTATTAAATCAATAGGACGAATTTATAAATCAGCAATTTATTTTTATAGTTTAGTTTCGATTTCCTACTTATTAAATATACAGTGCTCTTCCGCATTTTATAGGGTGGGCCATATGAGTGTTGGCGATTTAATTCTTCAATTTCTCGGTAACGCGCGTCGCGGGGTGGCGGGGGGATATGTTGTTCGCTGCGCCGCTTCCTGGAA
>JAHXMU010018727.1:0-12841 GCA_019455685.1 Philornis downsi
CAATATCTTTTACAATTATGTTACAAAAAAATTATTAAAAATTTTTAAAATTATTTTGTGTACAAACAAAAAAGTTTAAATAGGAATTTCTTCAGCATTCTGCAGTAAGTGATTTTTCAACAAATTTTTTAATGTTGAAATATTATTTGCGATATTTAAATTTTGAGGTGAATTATTATACGCATGGCAACCCGAATAATCAATTCTTTGCTTCGTAGTTTCAAGCGCCAAATATTTGCCAAATTAAACTTGCGTCAGTTCTATTGGAGATTTTGTTTATTTTTTGACAAATCCTTTCTAACAAAAAAAAATCCCATTAAATAAGTTTTGTATAAAAATATCCATTTACACTATGTGGTCGATATGCGTATACACTTAATCTATTGTCGTTTATACATAGATATGTAATGTATAAATAGCTCTTACATCTCAAAGTATTGCACGATTGTTTTTCATACTTGATTATCTCCAAACAGTTTAATGAAAACTGTGCCAACGCTATTGAAACGTAGTAACATATTTTATTGAACAAATGACTTTATTGAACAAATGACACTATGAAACAAATTAAGTGAAAGGTAACAAATTTTCTTTATTTCAAATATTGACTGTTCACACTGTAACAGATATTAAGATATTAGATAATTGATATTAAGATTTACATCTCTTCAAAATTTCAAGTTGCCATATGAGAAATTCAATTAGATACCGCACTGAAGATGGGGCTTCTGTTCTTATAGGTAATCAATGATTTCGCTTTTATTTATGTGTGAATTAGCGTTTGAATATTACTACATTTAGCCCTGGGGGTTATTTGTAATATTCATCAACAACCATACTCTACATACGCGTTTATTCGTTAGGGTGGCACATCAATGTAAGGAAAAATTTTTGAATTTCTAAAAAAAAACGTTCTTGCATCCCATAAATGAGATATGGGAGAGCTTTTCACATTCAGCCAGCTTAAGCGCATTCTATTTTTAAACTCAGCCATATTTTAAAACTTAGTTTAAAACCAACAAATACGAGATGTGTTCAAAAATTATGGTGAATTTTCAAATTTCGCGGGCTACGCACATTCGACTTTCCACTATTATTTATTTATATTGGTACACTCGTCCCGAAGATATGTTGATGGTTCTATCCATATAGCATGTTTAGCTTGTTTGTGAGAGGCATAAATAAGACAAGTGTTTTGCGTGTTCGGGGATTTTCTGCTATCGAAAAAATGGATCAAAGAACTTGCATCAAATTTTGTGTAAAAATGGAATTAAGTGCTCAAGAACACTTGAAATGCTGACAGCGGCATACGGTGAGAGTACTCTGAGTCAAAAAAAAAAAAAAAAATTTTACAAGTGGTGCATGCTTTTCACAGAAGGTCGAGAAGATGTGAATGACGACGCTCGCTCTAGACGCCCCAGGACATCAACAACCGATGAAAATGTTGAGAAAGTGAAGAAAATTGTTAAGTTCACAATTAGATAAGTTGCTGAGGATGTCAGCATATCTGCATGCCATCCAATCTTTTCGGCAATTTTGGGCATGTGGCGTGTGGCAGCGGAGTTCGTTCCAAAATTGCTGAACTTTGTCCAAAAACAACGTCGCATGAGCATCGCTCAGGAATTGTTGAATGACGTCAACGATGACCCACATTTGCTTAAAAGGATCATAACTGGTGACGAATCCGCCAATGATGAATCAGTATATGATTATGAAGCCCAGTCGTCCTAATGGAAGATTCCAGGAGAGCCAAGACCAAAAAAAGTTCGTCAAGTTCGATAAAATGTCACGGGTTTGCTTACTGCTTTCTTCGATTATCATGGCGTATTTACTACAAGGTCCTTTACATTCAATTATGTGCTGTTTGCTTGAAGCAATACGCAAACCCGGAATTGTAGAAGAAAATTCATGGCTTTTGCATCATGATAATGCACCTGTTCACTCATATTTGCTTGTGAGAGATTATTTGGCCAAAAACAACACCGTTATCATGCCTCAGCAACCGTATCGACCAGATTTGGCCCTCTGCGACTTTTTCCTGTTCCCAGGATTGGAGAGACCCATGAAAGGACGGCGTTCTGCAACGATTGAGGAGATAAAAACCGAATCTGTGCATATCAGAACTGCTCCGAGGATTGGAACAAACGCTGGCACAAGTGTGTTATATCTGAGCGGACTACTTGGAAGGAGTTAAAATAGGAATTGATGAAATGAAATTTCACCTTTCTTTAGAAGACACATCGTATGTTACATTTAAGTCAAAATCACGGTTCGTATTGTTTCTACATAAATTTCTTATTTTCATGAAGATTAAAAAAATGGTATTAACTCTGTTTTAGCGTTAAGTGGTGTAAATTTGAGGAAAACCCAATAACCCTTTTGGGTGCTAAACGGGAGCTGACTAAAATGATCAATTTTGGAAATTATAAGAAGTACAGAAATTATGTGCTTCCAATATAGTATTTAACGATATGCTTTAGGCCTTATGTTGGGATGATAGATCAAATTAAGAGTCTTTGAATAAAAATGAACTAATTAACTTGTCAAGGACACTGGTCCAAAAAGTACGGATGCAGTTGGATTCAGAATAGAAGGTGCATCCGTTAACAAGATCAACGTAATACCGGTTCATCTGTGGTGCTCAGTTGATTTCGAAAACAAATCTGTAGAAGAATATTAGAGAGAAAGTTATCATCAAAACCAAGGATTGTTTTGAAAAGAAACTTTTAGAGCAACGATTGCTATCATAATCGAAATTTCTTTATCAAGTAAGCAGTAGTACTCTATTATGCTTTTGATGAGTTGAAATGTTTCCATTGTGTATAATAAAATATTACGTGCATGCACAATTTATAGTGTTTTCTAGGAATTTCATTGACGGGAAATCTGCCATAAACAAATTTGAATTTCTCGTATCATGTCTATAGTTCAGTTTCAGATTCTCATACTCGGCTTTGAGAACCGAATTTTCAAATAAATTTTTATATGAGTCTGCGGTTGCGTTTTTTTGGTAACCTATAAAGAATACCGGTATAGGATACCAAAAGAGAAAAAAAAAACGCATCGGCGCTTGGCAAAAACAACTTGGCAGCATTGCTATTTACGAGATGTTTATTTATATTGTTGTGTTCTTAGTCGTAATAATTTTATCATCCAAACAAATCCATTCAAACGGCGATAAGGCTAATAACACAGAAAACCAAAATTCATCAACTGAAAATAATTAACAAAATAATTAACAGCTTGTATTTACGTTATTTGACGTTCTTCTTCTTCTTTAACTTTTTTGGTAACTTTTGCGTAGGAGAACTTGGTCGCATTGTTATTTTCCATACTTTTCTACTACTTTTTTATACAACTTATCCCCGTTTAGCTTAGCGTGTAAAATTATCCCCGTTAGCGTATACCGGATAGCATTTGATTTGCGAAACGGGTATAAGATACCAAAAAAACGCAACTCCCACAAGGCTAGTTAAATGGAGATAGCTTACTTTGGAACCGGTTTGATTGATTTTGTAAACCAGTTTGAAATCAAGACCATCAAGTGTGGCTTTTTCTGAATCGATTATTTTACATAATCCGGATCAATATTTTTGATGCAGCAATTACGATCAAAATTCATCCTAGCTCGCATAATTTGGCCAACGGATAAATGGTGGAAATATTGTAATGCTATACTGCAGTATACCTTACTGAAAGTGTATAAACATCTATTCATAAATTAATTTTTATTAATTTTTATAATTTTATTTTAATTTTTTTATCCTCACCTATATTTTGTTAAAAACGCACCTATTAAGTGTTTGGGTTCTTGGTTTCATTATTCACATTACTCGCTTTGCGCCAGGTCAATTCATTTTTCGTGCTATTGAACCACTTACCACGTGTTCGGGGCTTGGCCCCATCACTCACATAGTCCACATTACGAAGAGTAATACATGAATGTGCGGCATTAAGCCTGGAGACTTTCCGCTCATGTATTCCGGGCCTTGGCCTCTTCTCTCACGTAGTTTAAATCTATGATGGGAGGCATGTGCGTAACTCAAACCCCCCGGGTTAATAAAACTGTGGGATTATTTGTACGAACATTGCGCTAAACTACACCATTAGAGTTGCTAACTCAGAAGCTGCCGTGAGCTTTTTGTATATCAAACTAATCCCTGCCGATCTCAGAAGACTGTATAAACGAAAAAGAATACAGCTAAAACAAAAAAAAAAAAAAAAACAAAGCGGTAAAGATATATACTCGTCGACAATTAGATCTAAGATTCAACTACTTATTGTTAGGCTTACTACGTGAGAGATCCTTTTAAACAAATAAAGCAGAAAAAACGTAATAAACTGAATTTTTGGTATCTCTCCAAGTTTTTAGTTTTTGTCAACTTGATTTTAAGGTTCTACTTTTCTCATATAATCATGTCAAACTACTGCATTTCCCCAACTTTCTTGTAAATCCACAGAGTTTTTCACACATTTACCTACTGTAGAAATGTCTGTGATTACAAAAAGTGTAACTTTTGACCTAGACGCACTACCTCTAACAGTTTTCCGATCTCTCCTAAACTACTTTTTGTAATACTTAGGTCATTTTAGATTAAGTAACGGAATAAGTGGTATCCCAAACCTTAAAATTTCGAATATGAATTTTGGCTATCACCCTAAAGTACATATTTCCATTGCTTTGCTATGCCGTTGCCACTCTTCGTGGTGAATGCCAATAAAATCTTTGGAATTAAGACGACTGATCTTTTGTGGTCTTAAATGCAATCAAGCACTCCTTCGACCATAACTTAAGGCTCGCAGCAACTTGTTGTGGTTTTTGCATTTTAATTCGATTGAAAATCGCTGACAATTACAGTTGTGCAAGTTAGGTGTGGATGTGTGTTGTGTAACCGTATATGTAGGTTGCTAATCACATTGGTATTTGAGAGTTAAATAGAAAATTAATTAAATTTTCGCCGTTTCGCCCTGGGGCCACAGTTGTTGACTAGACTTCCATTTTGTGTAAGACAATGTAAATCGATATGTATATATGTATGTATGAAATATCTAACCGAACTGTTACTACATATCTCTACATATGAGATAATCCATTGGGTACAAAGGAGGACGGAAGCTATTTTGTATAACACAGACTCACATCATTTTCATTCAATCACTAATGCAGCCGTATTTCCTAATTTTCAACTGGAAAGAAAAGGGCTGCTAGAAATATAGAGATAAACTTTTAAAAAATATCTCATCGACGAGGCTCATTTTCGTTTTTACTATTCCATTTTTGATACTGCAATGATGACGACATGATAATAAATGTTTTTTGTGTCTAAAAAGCAAACACTGCTTGAATCATTTTTCATAATATTACATTCTGTGATCATAATTGGCTGTTTAGATCATGCAATTTAACGTCATCAGATTTCTTTCTTTATTTAGGTTAAAGATTTACCTCAACTGGCCCACAACTACCCATTGTTCAGAGCTAATATTGGGTGTTACATCAAAGAAATTTAGCCATATTCAGGCAAAGTGATTGAGGAAATTTGGAACTTTGATACAAAATAAACCAATATAGTTTGAAAATGAGACTTAGGAAAATACTGACAAAATATTGTAGTCATATAAGCAAGGAGTCCGAATGAGGTTCCGTCTACTTGTTGGATGCACGACCTTGTTGAAAGCTACTTCAACTCATACATGATACATCTATTAAACTTGCCTTTCCAGTGAAATATAATTTTTTTTACTTTTTCTGTAACCACGGCCACGATTGGGGCATTCTCTTACAGTTTCGTATGAACTACACTATTTCCCTCCCGCACATTTCATCATACGTTGCTTTCAGTTAGAAATTATATAATAATATTGTCGAAAAAATCCATTAGGTGGATTTAGTTCATGTTGTAGTGAGTCTTTTCCGAATACACCACGTTGTGCCAAATTGTGAAACCTGCTGCTATACTCTCATGAAATGCACTCATTGTTAATGTCAATTGTTAATCATTGTTAATTGTTCATGTCGAAAACATCATCTTTTTACACGCAATATACCAACTTTTCCCGATTTTCAGGCCGAATTTTTTGTTCTATGGTATACCTCATTTATTGTATTTTCAATAACATTGCCCATAGTTATACCGGACCGCTAAGAAGTTCCTATATCAAGATGGACCTTGTGCTTATCCATTACCTAGCACCATATGTCGCTTATAACTAAAGAAAAATTGACAAAATTATTTAAAACACAATTCTAAAAAAATGGGCATTATTCAATTGTGGCGCTTGTTTTATAGGGTCATCCATTTAGTGGTTCCAAAACCGCCGGCAATGCTCTCTGCTGTTAAAGATCAGTCATCTGAAGTGTTATTTATTTAGTGAAAGGTTTGCCATTTACGAATATGGATCGTTAAACAAGCAAAGAATGCATAAATAGTTATAACTCACTAAAAAAGTGGAGATTCAAACGTGTTCACTTCTCGTGCATTACGGGCTGATTATGGTCGTCATAATCGGACTACTGAATAATGAATTGACAAGATTATAAAGAAATTTGAAGAGACTGCCAGCGTTAAAGATGTGGCCAGGCCGATGAAAATGTGACCGATAATCCATTCGGTATGGAAACCGACTTTTTTGGTCTGCAATTGGAGATCATGAACTGAACGATATGTGGTTTCATTAAGACGGTATCAGGAGCCATACAACACGACCGATTTAGGCTTTATTGCATGAGAGGTTTCCAGAAAACGTAATTTCACATTTTGGCCACATCGATTGACCACAAAATTCATGCGATTTAAAGCCGTTGGACATTTTTTTAGTAGGGCTACGTCAAAGGCCATGTTTACGTGGATAATCCCCAAACATTGGAGCATTTAAAAGCCAAAATTCGTCAGGTTATCGCCGAGATACCGTCCTATATATGCGAAAAAGTGGTTGAAAGCTCCTCAAAAGGATCCACTCCTCAAAAGGATCTATAACTATTAACACAAAGGTGATCATTTAAATAATATTATATTTCGTACATAATGGCAATATAGCATAATGTTTTAAGCATTATAATGAAGTAAAAGTTCCATCAAAATCATGGCATTAGGTGTGTTTTTTTTTACTTTTTTACTTTTGAAACCGAAAAATGAATAATACGTAACATGTATTTTGACCAATCCTCCGGTTGTATATTTTCTTTTTATGAGAAAAAATCCACGTTTTTTAAGATTTACACCTACTACTAGGACGAGCCTTTAGAAAAATAAATGAGCAATGGCGGTTGGTTATTTATTTGTACAACGATGGAAATATTTTCTATGGATGAGGCATGAATTGTCGGTATACGCTGGTGGGGAATTATACTATTTATTGCGATAAGAACGCCTCTTCCATAAGTTGTCCTATCTTCCCTGTAGACCTTAAAATTTCTTATTTTGAATTTGTGGTTTGGCTTCAAGAACGTCTCATTTAATAGAACAATGTCGATTTTTTCCTCATTTACGAAGTGTTTTAATTCCAAAATAGAAGAAGGATTTGTTATACCTTGTGCGTTCAAGTGCATAACATGAAGATCGTGTTGATTTTTTAACTTATGTGACATGTTTAAGCATCATACCAAGTACTCTCATTTTGTCATACTTATTCTGACATTTTTGTAATGCATCAATTGCATCAAAATATATTTGTAGGATTTGCTCATTGGATATGTCATCATCTGAATTGTTTGCATTCGATTTTAACTTCGAAACATATGAGAACGCATTGTTACCATTTCCATTGCCAGTACTATTGTTAAATCCAAGTGAAACCTCGCCTTCAGTGGATGCAGGAACAAAAGAAATTGGATCTTTTTTATATCGATTTGGTCTTGTGACTTTTCCACGGATATACAAATACTATATAAATAACAGGACCATTTTCAGGTGTTTTGTTTAGTTGACACGTTGAACAGTCATGAGATCCTCCGCACAGAATGGAAATAACTTTTCTATAACAATTTGATGAACCGTGGTCATACATTGCGCATTTGGAGCATTGAGTAGGCCGACGTTTTCTACGTAGAGGATTTTTCCAGTGAACTACGATGCCACAAAAGTATTTAATCTGTTTCACTTCTCGTTTACTCACTTGATTTTTGTTGAATTCAATCATGTATAGCGCATCATCCGAATTACTTCGTTTAGTCTGGATCTCTTTTATGGAAACCGGCTCAATATTAAATGTAGTTTTGAACTCTTCCATAATATTGCCGATGCTAAATTTTGGTAATCCAAAGAGCATTTGTTTAAATTGCTTGACATCAACAAGCGGATGTGTGAAGAATGCAAAATCCATCGCTTTCAGTTTTTTAATAGCTTCCTCGTAATCACTCAGAACAGTCATGAGATGTAAGTACAAAAAAATTTCTTTTGTCCCAATAGACATTCTTTTGTACTTACATCTCTGACCCAGAAGTTCGATGACAATGGCAAATTTATGGCAGGTATCAACCACTATGGGAGGAACTTTTATCTTCCTGTGTGCTATCTCGACACTTTGCACGCTGTCGTCGTCATCCAAATCGGAGAGACTTTGGTATCTATTGGAACTGGTTGATGTTGCAGGTTTCGTCTGTTTAAATTTGGGGTTGTTTCCCCACATTTTTTTGCGTTTCGTGGCCATAACAATATTATAAATTAATTGAAAAATTTATAGTCAAAAAAATCAGCTGATAATTAGCACGTCTATATGCTTTAAACGTCAGCAAACGACTGACTCAAGAATGTGTATAATTGTCAGGTCTCAAATGATTATTTCTAATTGTTGCTAATAGAATATCGATTTTATAAACCTCGCCATTAGTATAGTGGTATGTATAAAAAGAAGAAAATCTACATTTCAAACCATCTCAATATTTCTCACATAGAAGAAACCAAATCCCATTATTAGTTGAACATATACACGTTTCCGTTCTTGTAGTCTCACTAAGTGAGCCCTACTGTTCAGAAAATAATACGAAAGCCAATTTATGAAAATCAAGCTTACGAAATTTTGTACCTTCACGACAGTAGTCGCGTAGAGGAAATACTCGTATACTGGAGGACTTCCCAAGAATAACTTGTATGAAATTCAGATTATGTTTATTAGTCAGAAGATCATATCTTTGTTTTGGCCAATATTTTCAGACACCTTATGTGTTTTTCTACTGAGAATAGACTTAATGCAAAATTATTCTTTAGAATAATAAATCTTAAAAAAAGTATTATTAGATTTGGTTTAAAGTTACCTTTAGATGTTGTTAAATCATATTTTAATTTTAAAATATGAGACATCTGGCAAGAAATTGAGAAATATTTGATATATAAGCTTTGGTATTTCGCAAACAATGTTGAAATTGAAAATAGCTCTTATAAAGCTACTCAATTTGAAATTGCAAACAAAATTTTTAGAAATTGGATCAATATGCAATGAAGATCGTGCTATTTTTTCAATTTTACCCATTTGGTGACATTTTTAGAATTCATGTTTTGAAAATACAAAAATAAAAATGGAAATAATGACATGAAATTGGCACCTGATATCGCACTCTTCTTTATTGTGATTATTTCTTATAATAACACTTCTAAGAGTGTTATTATAAGAAAATAGAAGTAAGGAAATTATTATTATTTGGTAATAATATATTATTATTATATTATATATGGCAATATAGCGCTTTAATCAAATATATAACAAAATTTGAAAAATATGGTCAAACCCGATTTCAAGCCCAACAGTAGTGAAATATGTTCAAATAACATTGTTAGGCAATTTATTGACGACATAAGAATCGTAAATTTCAATTTTCCAATTTAGGGGTATGTAACTGTATCCTCACCCTGAGTAGCCTATAGCTTCTGAGCACTAATTAAAACAAATGTTCATCATGGCAAATTCTTCGCGTAATTATAGTTTCGACTTCAAATACTGATAGTTGTGACACTTGTTTATATTTTGTTGCACCATATGCTCACATAAGACACCACTATACTCATACATCAGAAGATGTCGAAGAAGTTTCTGAATACATCATGTCGGTTTTGCATTTTTAAAATTAATGTTTTCTGTTTGCAGTTGAAGCCAGTGTTAACAAATCTGAAAAATTTGTCGCCAAAGTTAGCAACTTCAACAAATTTTTGATGATGAAAATTTTTGGAATACGATTAGCGATTTGCTAGTCATTTCTTCAGTAATCGACGAAATTTTTAAAAGTACGTTGAGGCCAAATGTACATATAATGTAATAACTAACTTTCAACGAATGAAGTTACAATGCATCAGTTATAATAAAAGGATAGTTGCCATACAATGAAATAGAAACAGGACTCCTGCTTAAAATATAGTTTTTTTCTTTCAATTTGCCTGAATGGTACGACGATCAACCGTTAAGTTGTTTCACGTCGTATTTAGACTGCCGTAAACCAATTCGGTGTTACCAATCAAAAACAAAAAATTGCTTCAAAACATCGTGGTATGGTATGGTGCAAACATGCATTGGATCGCAAAAACTAGTAAAAAGACTGACGAAGGTGTGGGACTATACTTAGTACATCTGACTATCGTTCGCATGACCATGGAATAAGTCATCCATCAGTCTTTGAACGGCGGTCACCTCAATGTGTCTCTCGACAAGTCTAATAAGTGCTTCTGAAACTGCAACGTTCGGACCCGTCGTTAAATTGTAGGTTTGGTTGAGTGAGCTTAAAAATAGGGAGCGTGTAAGCTCACTAAATGTGAGAAGCTCTGCTATATCTCATTCATGTAATGCAAGGGAATTCACTTTTTTTATTTATATTTGAATCTAATAATAGTATATCTATACTAATATTAATATTTAATATGAAATTTTTGTGTGTGTTTTTTTTTTTAATTAATCATACTGTTATAAATAATAGTAGTATAAAACTTTGTGAAAAATGATTCAATGGTATGGACAACGCTTTTAAGGATATGATTAACAACCGTATTTTGTAACTAAAAAGAAAACGATTTCATATTTTGGCAATATTTCAGGTATTTTGGTGATACCCGATGAAGTATTTGACGGTGTAGCCACAACAAAATCGTTCAATTCATCAGCTGGCTTATATTCACCTTGATAACAACTATAATATTAACTATTACTACTAATTTTAGCTGCGCAAAGTTGCGATTTTTATTTAGGAATGGTTCATATGTTTACACTAAGATTTTAAAGAATTATTTAAAGCCCCCACATACCCTTGTGGCGATATGTATGTTCCAATGTGTGTATTAGTAATAAATCTCTTCACTGGGAGTTTGACAACGAATAAATTTATACGATATGTAACAGCCGCAAAAACTTCATTTTTATTGTGTGATTCCACCATTTCTTTGTATTTTTCTTTTAGCTTGTTAAGCTCTACCAATAATTACTCACAAATACCAAAATAATCAAAAATATAAATAATTCTGAAAAAAATACGAAAATTCAAAGACAAAGAACCGGAAATTGTTAAAAATTTCTTTTATTTTGGGTTTTCCCCGGGATCTGATCAAATCCCTAACACAACAATAAGTCAACAGCAAATTGCTAGAAAAAGGAAACTACTAACACAACCGCCACCACCATCACTGACATCATCATCATCACCATCATCGTCGTTAGTCAGTTTTTTGTATGACTTCCAATCTATTCTCCTTTCGGGAGATGAAGGATTCCAAGTAACAAGACTGACAAAAAACCAACGTAGTTTTCCATTTTTTGTTTTATTGCTTTATATTTTTCGATGCATTTTCTATCAAACAGTTGTATAACAAAGGCTACAACGAGAAGCTCGGAGGGGAAAAAAACCTGAACTGATAATATAGAACATTCTGGGATATGACTATGTGGCTGTTCATCAAACAATACGGAAACCTTTGAATCATTACTATTGACTTCCGTTTTGAGTGATTTGGATCCAGATATGGTGCGTTCTCTTCACCGTTCCGGTTCGAGTTTCCACAGTCATCTTTGCTTTCTGTAACTTCCTTGCAGTCAATCAATTCATATTGCATTTGATGCCTTAAGAGATGACAATCATTTTAAGCCGAGTCAGACTAAATTTGTATGAATACATTTGTGTGTATACGAGTATGTGTGCGTAAGATTGTGTTCCGGAAGAGGATGTGCTGCAAAGATAAAAATCAAGCCTATCAGAAAAACGAAACAATAAAAGAAAGTCAAAGAAGTTAGCAGGAAGAAGATGATAAGAAATAGGTATTTCAGTATTGTCATTGGCCTGCGGGGTTTGTAATCTATTGTTTTATACGACTATACGCGATGCAGGGTTCTTCCCATATGTATGTATTTCACATTCATTGGACAGGCGTGATGTCATGTGTCAGTTTTATCACTTGGATATGTGATTGAGCCATGTATATGCATAGTTCGTGCGAAAAGACAGCAACAGATTGAAATACCTCGAATTCGTAAAGAATATTTACGATGTTTGGAATAATTAGAATATTTAGCAAATTTAAATTATTTTGAATATTTAGAATATTTAAAATTTGTAGAATATTTAATGCATTTAGAACATTTAGAATATGTGGAATATTTAGAAATTTTAGAATATTTGGAATATTTAGAATATCTATTTTATTTAGAATACTTAAAATATTTGGAACATTTAGCGTATTTTGAATATTCCAAATATTCAGAATACTTAGAATATTTGTAAAACTTCAAATATTTGAAATATTTAGTGTATTTTGAATATTTCAAATATTCCGAATACTTAGAATATTTAGTATATTTAGAATATTTGTAATATCTAGAATATTTAGAACATTTAGAATGCATAGAATATTTAAAATATTTAGAATACTTA
>JAHXMU010018737.1:0-15336 GCA_019455685.1 Philornis downsi
TTCATATTCATGGAGAGATGCGTTACATAAGATGTAATAAATATTATGTGCGCAACTAAGTTCTCGCTGCTTTTTTTTTATAAAAATGCAACTTTATTAGGAAAATATGTTTACAAATGATTCACTGAATGTATTGGCTATCGCTAGCTACTACTTTTTCCCATCTCTCTGGCAAAGCTCGAATTCCGTCACGATAAAACTGTTCATCTTTTGAGACTATTCACAAACCTAGCCATTCCTTGATGTCGTCATATGAATGGAACTGCTGGTCAGCCAAACCGTGTGCTATTAAACGGAAGAAATGATAATCGGACGGCACAATATCTGAGGAATATGGCGGATACTGCCCATTTAAGCATTTCCAGGTGGGTTTTAACGGGCTTGGCCACATGAGGCCGAGTGATCGGCACAACCGCATTAACTGAAGTCGATATCGATCCCCAATGATGGTTTCGCTTGGTTTTAACAGCTCATAATAAATAACACCGACCTGATCCCACCAAATACAGAGCATAACCTTCGCAGCGTCAATATTCGGCCGAGCGACGACGTAGAAGCGTGACCGGGCAGCCCCCATGACGTCCTTTCCTTTGGATTGCAGCAATGAATCCATTTTTCATCACCCGTTACAATACGATGAAGAAAATTCTTCCGTTTTTGCAGCAGTTATTCAACGATGCCCAACGTCCCTTGGCTTCAACTCATAAGGAACCCAAGTTCCTTGCTTTTGAATCATTCCCAACGCATGTAATCGCTTGGAATTGGCTTGGCGGGTAACTTCTAATACTGGGGCAAGCTCTACCTGCCTTTGACATGGATCCCCATCAAACAATGCCGTCTATTCAGTGCCTTCGAAGGGTTTTCGTCTTCCTTCATGCGAACGGTCGTTATCAACATCACCGTCTTTAAATCTGTGGAACCAATCTCCAAACATTGTTTCACTTAAAGCAGCATATCCGTACACGTTTTAAAGCTCTCAATGAGCTTCAGCCGCCGTTTTCTTCGATTGAAAGAAGAAAATCAACCAATACTTCCTGCATATAACGATTATTTGGCATAAAATCATACATATTCACAGAACTAAAAGCATATGACGTCAAAAGAAAATTACTGTTGTGTCGAGCCGGTGTGTTTACCATATGCCTAAGCTTGGCTAATGACGTTTAGGTTACGGCAGAATCAACCACCACTTACAGCTGGCGCCATCTGTTGACAAACAACGGGAACTTAGTTGCGCACCTAATAGAAATCCATTATTTTTGCATGGCATTGATGGCTATAATTAGTATAGCTATGAAATCAAATATGCACTGTTTTGTCGGACACCTTGTTGCCGTTTTGGAAGTAATTCAATAATGTGTCTCTCATGAAAGCCATTATCGTTAACGAAACGGTGGGACAGTTGATTTTCACGAGCTGCTCTTAAGGCCAATTTGTCACCAGAAAAATCATTCGCCTTAGGCAACAACAGATGGTAATCACGTGGCGCCACATCCCGTCTATATAAGAGGGATGCATAAGGACCTCTCAACCAAGATGCCGGAGCTTCTGGTTGGTCACTGTCGACGTGTGTAGCCTGATGGAATAACAATTAGTTTCCTATTGGTGAAAACTGGTCGTTTCTGGACGACTTTTTTCTCCAGATGATCTATCTGTTCACAACACTGTTTCGAATTAAAGGTTTGACCGCTAGGGAGCTGCTCCCATAGTAAATGATTCTCAGCCAGCCCTATTAAACATATAGCAAAAACTACTAGACTAGCACTCCCAGCTCGGCCACCGTCTGCACCGACTCTTAGCAATTTGACTACGACAGTTTTTACTTGACATTATTGTAGGTGAAACACTTTTTATCAGCAGTCGCCAGCCGCTTTAGAAATGGCACGATTTCGTTGCAATTTAGCGGCGGCATCTCAGATGGATATTTTTTGTGTTAACTCGAAAAGTTCCCGGTTTTGTGCCCAAACTTTCGAAAGCGGCTTTTTGAGCAATGTTTAATCGAACGTTTCCGATAATTGGCCTTTCAGAGAATAGCGTATTTTTAACGTTAAAATTACTGGAACAGAATCGCCAAAGTCAACATTATGCGGAATCGCTAAAATCAAAATTATGAGTTATTTGCTGTCACAGAAGTATGAACGTTATTCACATTTTCAGAGCGGCTTTTCGTGCAATGTTTAATCGAACTTGACGACTTCCATTGTTCTATCGACGTTTCCGATAATTGACCTTTCAGAGAATGGCGTATTTTTAACGTTAAAATTACTGGAACGAAATTGCCAAAGTCAACATTATGTGTTATTGGCTATTACAAGAGCATAAACGATTTCGTTACGGAATCGCTGAAATCAAAATTATGCGTTGACCTGGCTTGCGTTTTCGCCCTTATTGCAGAAAAACTATAAAATAGGGTGTATTTTCTCTTTGCTGCTGCCCGTCTTAAACGTGCGCCTAAACAATACTGAGTCAAGCTATCAAAAAACTGTTTTTTTTGTCTTTTTTTTTTTTTTTTTTTTGGAGCACGAAATCGTATCTTTCTAACGCCACCTAGAGTAAGTAGATTGCACTTATACAACGCTAGGTATAGATTACGGCAGCCATCTATCGGAAAAATGTAATATTTTTTTTACTTATATACGAGTAGTGTGGGCCGAATTCATAAAGATGTACTGAAGGTTTAAATGAAACTTTCATAGCAAAACATCCTTCAAACCTTCGATAAATTATTATGAATGTGTTCCTGTAATTTCAATAAATATCTCCAAATTTTGGTGACAACATCGCTCTAATAACTTTGTTAGCAAGATTCTGTCAACTGTAGTGGTTCATGTTTTGATAGTAAAATATGGGCTATCCTTTAAAGAGAACATTTCACATTCAATGAGTTTCTATGGACCTTAAGTTGCATTCCTTATTTTCGGTCAGTTATTTCTTGAATAAGTATGTCATATGCGTTGCAAAGGTAATAATTGTTATTAAAAGTAGTTAATATCATAAGAATAGTATTACCAACACACTCATAAGAGTTATAGACATTTACATTCTACTTATGACAGATGGCCGAGCCTGTTAAACTCATGTCATATGTAAGAATTTTCAAGGCAGTTAGGAAGTCACGGTGTGTGCATTTAAAATGAAATAAATTAACTCTTGAAGAATGATTTTCCACCAGTAAGTACTCACTTTTGCAAAACCAAAATCTGTTATTTTGACATAACCAGTCGAATCAATCAAAATATTCTCAGGCTTAAGATCACGATATAACAAGTTGATATTATGCAAATATTCCAAACCCATAAATATTTGGGCAGCATAAAATCTAGCTTGCTTCTCATTGAATTTGCGGACCCTAAAAAGGAACACAGTTTTACAGTCAGTCTATAAACAGATTCCCATTGAGTGGAACAACACCCAAATGGTTCTCGCAGGATATTTTCACAATTACGCATTTCTTATACAATTCGTAAACTATGAATACATACTTGCGATGATAGGTGAATAGTTCGCCACCATTTATAAAAGGCAACCCCAAATACAAATGATCATTATCCTTAGCAGAAAATTCCAAATGTATCAGAAAGGGAAATCGAATGGCATCCAAAACTTTCTTCTCAGTGTGAACATGTTTAACCTGCTTGGTTTTAACAATTTGATCTTTTATCAAAATCTTCACCGCATAGTAGTTACCAGATTGTTGATTTTTTACTAGAATCTGCTTGTTAAAATATTATAAAAGATTAAAGAAATCTTTACCAAATGCCGCAAACCCCTACCACACGGCCAAAAGTACCAGCGCCTAATGTGGCCAATTCATCATAGCCTTCCAGGCCGGTTTCAGGTGAAACCTTTTGGCCTTCCCAAAGTTTATTAAATTCTTCGCGGAATTTTCCCAACAATACCGTATACTCAATGGAAGAATTGAACATTTGCGTGGACGTCATAATCGGTTGGGCTAAATATCAAAAAGGACAACTTATAACAATCACATTGTTGTTGAGATCATTTAAAGATTTTATCTGTACCTGAGGGATTCGTTTTTAAACTTCCTCTATCATATGGAACGTACGATCCCTTTTTCATGTGCAATTATTATATTCTAAATGTTTAGAAGTAGGCAGAATTTGTTCTAAAATTTGAAAAACAAACATATGATTAGAATAGAATAAGAATAGCTTACATTTACAGGATTTAGAACAAATTTTAATTTTAATCTTTCACATTTTTATATCCACACCGCGTTGGCTACAGCTTAATATGAAATTATTATCACCTGGAAAGTAAAATTGTCGTATTTTTTCTAATAAATGACTAAAACTGAGCAATATTTTTATTTATATTGTCTGTCTCTGGAAACGTTTTCATGTGACTTGAGTTGTGACAGAACAAAATGACACAGGGGTAAAAATTTCAATTTAATGGCATGCTGACACACATGATATTGTAAATGCTATTAAGTTTGTTCTGATTGAAGTCAATTTCATTTCTTTTAGAAGTTATTTTAAATCCAAGAACCGAGAACCGAAAAAAAACTAAATTTTCCATGATGACTACTAAGCATTCATATCAATGAAAACAAAATTAGAATGACGATAAATCTAGGAATAACTAATCCAAAAATAGAATTTGGAGGAAAATACTATAAAGCAAGAGTGAACGGGTTTGACAGCATGATGGAAAGAAATGTTCTAAAAATAACGATTTTTACTACACTGTGCTACAGTGTTCTTTAGTCCAAAAAAATTCTTACTCAAGATCATAAAAGTATTTGACAGGATGATTAAAATTCGGGAGTCAGAATCGGTCTTTCGCTCTATATTACTAAAATGTGCTAGGTGAAAGGTTACAAAATCGAACTTTAAGTCCATATTTTGGGTTAAGTACAAAAATGTTTAAAAAATTATTGCAACATTATCCCAGAAGAGTAGGTTCTACGTTTATCGAAACAAATAGCCTATTCGTGTACTCGTTTACCGTCAGATCCATTTCGGCTGATTGCATTTCAATGCTTAAGAAGGCATCAGTAGCAATAACGGGCGTGTCGTCCGTGTATGCATTTGGGTTTTCTTTTTTAAATGGTACCAACAATGTTTATAGCACCATTCCTTATAATTCTCTTCAAAAAAAAAAAAAAATATATTATACGAGGTGTGTTCAAAAACTAAGGCGAATTTTCAAATTTTGCGGGCTACGTACATTCGACTTTCGGTTATTAATTTTTTTTATGTTGGCACACTTGTCTCGAAGATATATTGACGGTTTTATCCATATAGCATGTTTAGTTCGTTTGTGAGAGGCATAAATAAGACAAGTGTTTTGCGTGTTCGGCGATTCGGTTTTTATCTCCTCAATCGTCGCAAAATACCGTTCTTTCATGGGTCTCTTCAATCTTGGGAACAGGAAAAAGTCGCAAGGGGGCCAAATCTGGTGAAGACGGTGGCTGAGGCATGATAATGGTGTTATTTTTGGTCAAATAATCTCTCACAAGCAAAGATGACTGAGCAGGCGCATTATCATGATGCAAAAGCCATGAATTTTTTCCACAATTTCGCCCGTTTTTTTCGTATTGCCTCACTCAAAATGCCACACCACTTCAAGGTAATACTCCTTATTTACCATACGACCTTATAGTAAGAACTCCTGATGCACTAATTGAAGAAACCAGTAAGCAAACCCTTGAAAACAGTGAGCGTTTGATCGAACTTGGCGTGTTTTCTTTGGTCTTGGCTCTCCTGGACCCTTCCATAGGGACGATTGGGCTTTGGTTTCGATATCATAACCATGTACTCATAATTCGTCCCCAGTTATGACAATTTTAAGTAAATCTGGATCGCCGTTGACGTCATTCAACAATACCTGAGCGATCCTCAAGTGACGTTGTTTTTGGTCAAAATTCAGCAATTTTGGAATTAACTTCGCTGCCATACGCTTCATGGCCAAAATTTCCGAAAAGATTGCATGGCATGAGCCAACCAATATGCCGACATCCTTAGCAACTTCTGTAATTGTGATTCCACGATTCTCCATAACAATTTTCTTCACTCTCTCAACATTTTCATCGGTTGTTGATGTGCTGGGGCGTCCAGAGCGAGCGTCGTCATTCACATCTTTTCTATCTTCAGTGTAAAGCTTGTACTACTTGTAAACATTGTTTTTTGGCTCAGAGTACCGTATGCCACTGCTAACATTTCAAGTGTTTTTGAGCACTTAGTTCAATTTTTTACACAAAATTTGATGCAACTTCCTTGATCCATTTTTTTCGATAACAGAAACTCGCCGAACACGCAAAACACTTGTCTTATTTGTGTCTCTTTCAAAGTAAACATGCTTTATGGATAAAACCCTCAACATATCTTCGAGGCGAGTTTATCAACTTAAAAAAAAAAATAATCAAAAATCAAATGTACATATCCCCCGTAATTTGAAAATTCGCCTTATTTTTTGAGCATACCTCGTATGCATCATATCATAAGAAGGAACCGGTTTTTTTATGGCGTGTCTTCTTCACATTTTCATGGGAGTCATCAAAGCAATTAAAAAACAGTCATTTTGGTACAATTTTTAATTCGACCAAAGAAATTTTGTTTTTGGATCAGAGTCTTTAGACCAGAACTTGACTGCTAAACAAACAGCGTTTCTATCAAATCTGATTATGTGGCCGTCGAATCTAAATAAATTAATAGTATTTGTAAATGTAATTCAATATATTAATAAGAACCGCCTACTTTGTTGAGATTTGAAAGCTGTATAAAAATGCTTCTTGAGAAATGATAAAGTGATGAAAATGATATTCTTTTTGAATGATTTCCAAGTTTTTTTGTTGGATTATTGCGATGACTATAAATGTGTATACTTTTTTGGATCTTAGATAAGTATTTCTAGTTGGTAGAAATTGAACGATAAATTTGAAAAACTGTTAGATATAAAAACACCCTGACACATTTCACAGCAAGCAAACTGAAAATGAACGCGTTAAGCGAATTTAGTACAAAAAAAAAAAAAAAAAAAAAAAAAAAAAAAAAAAAAAACAATCAGTACAAATAACTCAATTCTTCCTCGTTACAACCAAATATCTCTTTTACCATAACAGGCAATAAAACAATGTAATTATGCTTTTTTAATTTGTAAGTGGCATAAGATCTCAAATATTATTCGTATTCGAGATAATTACATATACTTGACGCCCTGTAGCTCACTCTGTATTGATACGGGGTATTCAAAAATAACACCAGTCAACGGTTTTGGACTGGAGCAACCAAATATCTTTCCTAGGGTAATTTGGTGGGCTGAATTCGAACATGTAATTGGGTTTTCTCTATCACGTCAGGTTTTCGAGAAACAAAAAAAAAACATTTTTATTCGTTTTTTTTACATAAAAAATCATTAGTCTCTTTAAAAATCAATGCATTTTCAAAGGGAATGGTGTTATTTGAAGGTCGTTAGTATTTTGTTGGTTCGGTTCCAGCAATAGTCTCCCAGCATGCTTTCGTCCCAAAATCCTTGATAATTTCTTTCAATTTTCATTAAATCCCCTTTCCCCTTATACATCGCCCAGCACACGTAGGTTTTGTGGAAAAAATCTGAATGCGAATGAAGAAAATGCATTTTGAGTGACATTCGTGCACCTAATCGGTGATAATTTTTCAATAATTCTGCATCAATTTCTTTTCTCTCTTATTAATTCCAAGAAAACTGTTCACGATGTTCTTGAAAGATTTCTAGGCTGCACATTTTTTCTCCAATAAACATTGTGAAAAATTGTCATCATTCAATAGCTTTCTAATCTGAGGGCCAACAAATATGCCTTCTTTGATTTTAGCATATGATGTTTTAGGAAAACCCGTTAACAAATATTTAAATGCTGCACCATCTTTATCCAGTGCCTTGACAAAGTTCTTAAAAAGATCCAAATTTTATGTGCAGCGGCGAAAGAAGAACTTTATTTGGATCAACTAATGGTTCATTTCAAATGTTTTGTTCTCCTGGTGAATACTCAGCTCTTTTTGACCACCCTGTTCTGACATATTGATGGTTTATTTGAAATACTTTGTTTTCCTGATGAATACTCAGTTCTTCTTGGCCACTCTGTTCTGACGTATTGATGGCACGTAGCGCGACTATTTGATAGACAAAGGAATCGACAATATTTTGTGAAACCTCCTTGTATACCAGTCAACAAACCAATAACCTGAAATATTTAATTTACAAGTATTTGCGATGGTCTACTCTATATATACAAAGAAATTTAAATCACACACCTTGAGGTCACCACAGATCTTCCATTTATTATCGTTGTATTTGAGTAATGTCAAAATTTCAGTCCTTGATTCGTAATTTTCCTTTGTATTAACGGCATGAGCAATTGGTATGGATGGGTTTTCATTCCCTTTATGCAAAAGAAGATCCTTTAAACTGTACTTAGAGTCATCAATAAATAATCTCCATTCAGTTTTGTCACATGGCTGGTTCATTTTTTGAAATAACCCATCAACATCAGTACAGTATATAGGTAGAATAGAATGTTTCTTTTCGAAATATGCAGCCAATCCCAAGTTTCTATCTCTATACATATAGATTGTTGCTTTTGTTCGAACCTCAAGATGTTTTCACTGCAGCATTGGTGAAGCTAGTAATTCTGCGCTTTGCTTCGTTAAATGTAAATCCCGAATTAGATCATTCAGATCAGCTTGTGTCAGTAAATGGCGTTTACCGTCATCCTGATACAAACTACCACTGCTGGTGAAAGATGTTTCGGACTCATTACTCGTAGCACTGTGAATGACTGATAATGGATCATTTGGTGGACGTTGAACTGGTTTGGAAACCGATGGGACATTCACGTAAGTAATATTTTTTCGATATTTCATATTGAATCCAGCAATTTTTGTTAAACAGAAATAACAATTGGTTTGTTGGTTACTGACAAAGTACTGGAATTGAAAAATCGAAATACAGGGTGGCGCAATAGAACGTACATATTGCATCATCTTTTTTTGAATATGGACTGAATATGGGCTACGGCGAATTAGTGAAGCTCCGAGTGCTAATTTAATTAAAATATGGGTAAAGCGTTTTGAAGAGACCGATTCAACATTTAAACCACAAGCAAATGGTCGCCCAAGAACATCTAGGACCGAAGACAATGTTGAGAGAGTTATGGAGTCAGTACGAGGAAATCTACAAACGTGGACTCGCAAGAGATCGTCTGTCTTACAATTATCGCGACGAAGTTTGCAACGAATTTTAACATCGGATCTTAAACTGCATCCATATAAGCTGCAATTAACACAAGAATTGAAAGAGTCTGACTTCATAGCAAGGCTCGCATTTGCTAATGAAATGCTTAATCGATTTTCCAATTTTGACAATATCCTTTTCTCTGACGAGGCTCATTTCCTTATGAATGGGTTCGTAAACCGTCAAAATTGTCGTTACTGGAACAGTGAAAATCCCAAAATCAAACACCAGAAACCATTGCATAGTCCTAAAGTGACAGTAGAGGAATAATTGGTCCTTTTTTCTTCGAAAATGCGCGGGGCCAAAACGTCACAGTTAATAGGGAACGCTATGTTGAGATGTTGGACGGATTTTTGGCTCCAGAAATTGAAAGTTCAAGAATAGTGAATTCCAGAACTTGGTTCCAACAAGATGGAGCTACCTGTCACACATCAAATGACTCAATGGCGGTGGTGAAGCAGATGTTCCCTGGCAGACTGATTTCGAAAAGAGGTGATATCCCATGGCCCCCACGTAGTCCAGACTTGACGCCTCTTGACATTTTTTTGTGGGGATACCTCAAACGCGAAGTCTACAGTAATAATCCAAGAAACATCGTTCAGCTCAAGGAGAATATCCGTGGTGAAATGGCAGCCATTACACCAGTATTACTGAAGAAAGTTTTCAATAATTTTCGTTTGCGGTTAGAGGAGTGCCGTCGTAGAGGGGGTCACCATTTAGATGATGTTATTTTTAAAAAATAAACTCCATTTATTACTCTACAATACCTTAGATTTATTTTAACCATACCTTTTGTATTTATTTTTTAAACTATTTTTTAAATATGCACGTTCTATTACGCCACCCTGTAGATATTGTTGTCATTTGACCACTTGTATAAAACAGTTCTGCAACTATTGCAAAACATTGTCGGTGTCCACGGTTTGTTCGAGTTTCTGACAGCAAAACCAAAATAATGTAAATATACATATTATAATGATTCTGATATTGTATATCCTCTTTCCCAACCAAATTTTCACCACACACAAAGCAAAAAAAGCTTGAATTAGGAACCCACGATCTCCCTGACATGCTTACACACCACTATTATGAAGGTTTAGAATGAATGTGGCCTTCTGTCAAATTGATAATTTTGAAATTGTAGTGTCAGTATTGACTGTTTTTTGCAGTATTGCCAACATACGACAGAAAATGAACAAGACGTAATAGCCAAATTCGAACAGCACACCCAGGTTAGTTAAAAAACATGCTTCGTTTTTGCAGCCAATTTTTTTCAAAATTTGTAGGCCAGTATAAGTTTAAAATGAAAGCACTCTCATACAATGTAAAGCAATCGAATTATTAGTTTCGGTGACCAATAATTGCTACCATTTTTTTTTTTCATGCAGCAAACTACTGTGCGATATGATATTTTTGGCAAATTTAAACTCTTTCTGAAGAGAAACGTAAAATTGATGTCCATCAACCAATGTTCAGGTCAGTTGTTCTATCCCCGAATACAACACGCCAATATACCAAATCATCAAAAGTATACAAATTCTTATTCAGGCATGTGGGATAGATATTTATGGGTCTTGCATGGAAGTAAAACTGATGGTGGTCACATTAGATATGTCTTAGCGTTTGTTCTTTTTCTTTCCACACTTTTTACGAGCGGATTATCGATAAAATGTTGCAACAATTGCAGTTGCATCAAAAGGCAGTGCTACATTTATGCTATAGCAGATTTTATTACCTCTTCGGCCAAATGCCCCGCAGCAGAAACGATGTATGAAATAAATGCTTTTGTTAAAAGCCACGATGGCTTTTAATAAAACTGTTGCAGCAAAATAATGTTGCAACTATAGCAAGAGGGAGCATCAGCAACGGCAACTAAAATTTAATGAACAATTTTGGTTGGTTGTCTTCTTTGTTTTTATTTCCTGTGTGTGACAACCCAACAAAATGGCAAGTTTTGTTTTTGGCTTATGCAAAAATATTTTGTGTTAAACTACTAAAAATCGTATGAAAAGTATATTTCAAATCCTAAGAACCGCCCCACACAGACATACACATAGACACACACATACACAGGCACATTAGTATAAAATCCATTCAATACAGCCAATTGTCGTTGGCCGATTTTTTAGTAGTAGTGGCAACATCAAAAATGTTACGATCATAAAAATGTGGCCCATATAAAATACAATTTATACTCGTATGTGAAATGATCATAATTTGTTGCAACCACATTTTCGGCCAAAATCCCAAATGCTCATCCAAATACGCAGGAAACGACAGCAACAACAATCCGGTGACGGAATGTTAGATATTAAAAATCGGTTTAGTCACAAATCGCCAGCAATCATCATATATTTTCCACTTTAAACGAAAATGTTATCAATCCAACGGGTATGGAGTAGCGTAGATAGGAAAGAGACTGCTTTGCCTCAGAGGCCATTAAAAATCAATTAATCCACCACATGATACACATTTTTTTACTTTGGCACTTTGCGACGCACTCAAATGCTACACATTGTGGCAATTTCCTGGATTTAATTTGCATCATGCAACATGACCAACGTCATTCCTTTATTTAGCCATTATGTGACATCACCTTTTGGTGGGGTTTTTTCCCCACAAATTTGTTTCGTCAGTCTGGACGATTCCTAGAATGATGGGTCCATTGTTAAACAGTTAGTGAGGCAGGCGACCAAAAGGAAGTCAATCATAAAAGAACAATTATCGGGAAATGAAAGGCATTTATTGAAAGTGGATATCAGATGGAGGTATGAAAGGATGTTGGAAGACAATGACTTTTAACTGGATAGATAGCACAATTCGGCACCGTCAAATGCAGATATATTCTGTTTAAGTAAATTTCAAAATAAAAAACACCAAATTCCACACAAGTACAGGGTGAAGCACGAATAGTGCTAAAAAACATGAAACGGGGATCGTTATTTAATGATGTTGAAGGAGATTTATTACCCAGTGTTTAAAATCCTGTCATCTTAGGACGATAGAAATGCCTTTGGCATTCAGGAAATATTTTTCACCACAATATGAGGATTGTGGTTGTGGGAGAAGGAAAATCAAGGAAATTTAACTTGTATTTATACACCGGCAAGTGGAGGGTACTTGCCTTGATCGTTTTTTGTGTAAATGGGGAATTTACTTAAGATTTGCTTGTGGAAACTTACATTTATTATACAGATTTGTGAATTGCTTTGTCTTTGATGAGGATCTCGAGAAAAAGAGACCGAGTCACCGTGATCTTGTACCACGAAACCTCGGTTTTTTTCGACGAGTTTATGTTAAAGATAAAGAGCAATAATTGCCATATGACTAAAAATTAATATTACAATTCATGGCAATTCATGGTGATGAAAGTACAATGCATTTTGTACATCCAGATAATGCATTATGTATGATTTTTAATTCGAAAATAGGAATGGAAATTCATATTAGCAGATAATAAATTTCAGTTAATAAGAATAAAAAAAAGGAACTAAACTAAAAAGGAAAAGGAACAGAGCTACGCCAAAAACGCATTCGTTTCAATAGCATTTGTTTCCAGCAAGATGGAGTAAATACACAAATAGCCAGACCGGTTATAACAGAGCTGCAACGAATATTCCCAAACAAGTTAATAACCAAAAACTCAACTTTCCGCTGGCCCCCAAGGTACGAACTTTATGGGGTTATGTCAAGCAAGAGGTATACAAAACGAAACCAAAGAATTTGACTGAATTGAAGCAGTCCATTAAAACAATAATTGAGACGATCCCGAAGATTATGTTTTTGTTACAAGATTAAACTACCAATAGGAAATTAAAAATATAAAAAAGCAGTTTGTGTCGAAAATGGCTATAATCGAAGTCGAAGAATGAATGGACCAGCTTACGCATTGTTTAGTCTAGACATTTGGCAGCCTAGGTAAGCACGAATGTTGGAATTGACTCTAGAAAATTGTTTACTAAAATTGTTTTCGAGATGTTATTATTTGTAATAATTTAGTTTTTTTATGAAGTTAAACACTTTATTAAACTATTTCCAGTCCATACAAGATTTTGAAACGACTTGTGTGAAAATACTACGTACCGCAACTTCCTATGCCACAATTTACTTTTGATGACGCGTTCCCCCTGCTTGCTAATAGATGGCGTCAGCTGTAAATGCTAGTCGATTCTGCCATAACCTAAACATCATGAGCCAAGCTTAGGCATATGGTAAACAAACCGCCTCGACACAATAGCGATTTTCTTTTAACGCCATATTCTTTTGCTTGCGTAAATATGTATGATTTTAAGCCAAATAATCGTCATATGCGGGAAGTATTGATTTTCTTTTTTCAATCGAAGAAAACGGCAGCTGAAGCTCATTGAGAGCTTCAAAACGTTTTCGGACATGCTGCTTTAAGTGAAACAACGTGTCGAGATTGGTTCCGTCGCTTTAAAGGCGGTGATTTTGTTGGTGATGATCATTCGCGGAAAGAAAGACGAAAAACTTTTGGAGACACTGAATTGAAGGCATTGCTTCATGGGGATCCGTGTCAAACGCAGTATTAGGAGTTACCCGTTGAGCCATTTCCAAGCGATTGCATGCGTCGGGAATGATTCATATCGAAGAAAACGACCATCGAGAGCTACAAAATCTTCACGGTGATGCTGCTTTAAGTGATACAATCTATCGAGATTGGTTGCGTCGCTCTAAAGACGGTGATTTTGGTATTGGTAACCATTCGCGTGAAGGAAGAACAAAAACCTTCGGAGACACTGAATTAAAACCATTGCTTGATGGGGATCCATGTCAATCGCACGTAGAGCTTGCTTCAGTATTAGGAGTTACCCGCCAAGCCATTTCCAAGGGATTGCATGCGTTGGGAATGATTCAAAAGCAAGGAACTTGGGTTCCTTCTGAGTTGAAGCCAAGGGACGTTGAGCATCGTTTTTTCGCCTGTGAACAATTGCTTCGACGACAAAAAAGGAAGGGGTTTCTTCATCGTATTGTAACAGGTGATGAAAAATGGATTCATTATATCAATCAATCAAACAAAAGAAAGCCATGGGGGCCCGGTCATGTTTCTACGTCGTCGCCTTGGCCGAATATTCACGCTGTGAAGGTTATGCTCTGTATTTGGAAAGACCAGGCCGGTGTTATTTATTACGAACTGTTGAAACCAAGCGAAACTATCACTGGGGATCGGTGTCGACTTCAATTAATGCGATTTAACCGAGCTCCACGCGAGAAACGCCCACAATATGGGGAGAGGCACGAAAAAGTGATTCTTCAGCATAACAACGCTCGGCTTTATGTGGCCAAGCTATTAAAAATTAACCTGGAAATGCTGAAATAGGAAGTCATACCATAACCCCTGTATTCTCCAAATATTGCGTCGTCCGTTTATCACTTTTTCCGTTCGATGGCACACGGTCTGGCGGACCAGCACACTCATATGACGGCATCAAGGAGTTGCTAGATTCGTGGGTAGCCTCAAGAGATGAACAGTTTTACGGTGACGGAATTCGAGATTTGCCAGAAAGGTGGGAAAAAGTAGTAGCTAGCGACGGGCAATACTTTCAGTAAATCACTTGTAAACATATTTTCGTAATAAAGTTGAATTTTTATAAAAAAAAAGGCGCGAAAACTTAGTTGCGCACCTAATAAATAAAACACAAATTTAAAGTAAGATTCCTTATTCATCAGTTGGGTAGTATTCTTGATAAATTTCGTAATTTTAACATTAACTGTTTAGCCGAGATGGTGCAACTTTGCTGTATCACAGTTACCCTCTCGATTCCCTCGTTCTTCGAGTTTCGGAAAATTCCACCTATAAAGTACACCGCCAAGTGCTTAATTTATTATATCTGGCTAATTATTTTCACGTCGATACAAAAATGATAATACCGGGTGAAATAAACGACTTTAGTTCTAATCAATTTTTGGAAACTTGTATTTTGAAAGTTTAAATCTATAAAAAAGAACAAAACTGGATCATCCTATACAGCAAACGATGAATTAGGCGTCCACACTCATCTGATGGCATAGAAGATTAGTGTGGATGTCGGAAAATATACCACTAGGGGCAAAATAGGAAAAAGGGGGGAAAACGTTGGTATG
>JAHXMU010018738.1:0-11916 GCA_019455685.1 Philornis downsi
AAGTAATGCCGTCAATTCAGTGTCTTCGGAGGTTTTTCGTTTTCCTTCACGTGAACGGTCATCATCATGAAAATCACCGTCTTTAAAGCGGCGGAATCAATCTCGTCACGTTGTTTATTTGGCACAAAATCATATATTTTCATACAACCAGAGGAATATGACGTCAAAAGAAAAACACTATTCTGTACAGGCGGTATGTTAACCATATGCCTAAGTTTGCCTTATGACGTTAGAAGCGAAACACTTACAGCTGGCGCCATCTATTGGCGAACATCGAGAACTTAGTTGCGCACCTAATAAATAAATAAATGGCTTAATTCATACAGCAACCTATAAGACATTTATTCAATTTATAACTATTGTTAAATGAAATTTTTTCTAAACTATTTATATCTGGTTTAGGTACCGAAATTTCAGTTAGGTAAACTGACTTGTGGCGGAAGTATGATTGGTGCTAAAAAGGGCGTGATTAATTAAAAAGTTCTTATCTAAAAATACAATGTTTAAGAAACAATAAACGAATGAAATAGTAACTTTCGGAAAATGTAGAGGCATCACTGACTTTTGATAAAATGGAAAATTTATATTTGTGGTACTTAAGCACTAAGAACTAATACTAAATGCTAAATTGAGTAAGCATCAATTTTACTGAATACAGTACATTACATAATATATATTATAAATATTATAAATAAATATATTATATGACTGAAAAAAAAGGAAAGACAAGAATCCAGCAATATATAAGTTAATTTGAGTAATTTGCATGGGAATTGCTAGAGAAGGCGTGGTTATTTCGCCTATTTTTCACATTTTCCCCAGCTGTACAACACTATATAGTTGGCGAGGATTTAATGAACTTCATGCTCTTGATAAATGTTGGTTTTCAAATACTCCAACGTTTGGCGATGATCCCCGTGAGCACCGTCTTTGACGTAGGCGTCAAGCGGCGTCAAATCGTGTGATCTTAGTGACCAATTTACTTCACCAAAACGTGAAATGACGCTTCCAGGAAACTTCTCATACAATAAAGCCAAAATCAGCAGTTATTGAAATCACATATCGTCCAGTTCAGAATCTTCAATTGTAAGGCAAAAAAGTCGGTTCTCAAAGGGCCATAGCGTTCTGAATTCAATACGGATCCTATTATTGATGAACTAATGGGAAACATATCACCATTCTCGTACACTCCGCTGGTAACGATTGGCTTTACGGAAAGGATGACTTACATGGAGAGAATGAAGAATGTCATATATCAATTAGTGGAATTGCTACATGTGCGATTGGTCCCTCTGCCCGTGCAAGAAAAGTTGTTAAAAACGTATACGCCGCACATTAAGCACAGCTTATGGGACATGCAAACCGACTTCTCGTTAATACTATTGAATCAGCATTTTTCGCTAAGTTTTCCTAGGCCTTATTTGCCAAATATGGTAGAAGTGGGAGGGTTTCAGATCCATTACAAACCCAAACCATTGGTATTACATGCCACACGTTTAATAACAGAAGCAATATTTTCACCAGTGCATACATTGCGATGATGCAGAGGCCTAACCACATCTGTAACGATTCCAGCCTCTTCAAATTTCTTTACAATCTTTACAATTCCTCACACAGAAGGTCGATTATGATAACAATAATCATTCCATAATGCACGAAAAGTGGCCATGTTCTTATTTTTTAGCAAACTTTAACTATTTTTACGCATTATTCGGTTATTCGCGACACATATTCTTAAATGGCAAACCTTCTATTAAATAAATAATAAAAGGTGTGTTTAAAAACTAACGTGAATTTTAATTTTTCTCAAAAAATATTTATTTATTCATCAATTTCTATTTTAACTTCTTAAAAGTAGTCCCTTTTAGATATAACACACTTGTGCCAGCTTTTTTTCCAATCCTCCAAGCAGTTTCGATATGCACTTTTTGGTATGTCCTTGAGCTGTCTCAGCGATTCGGCTTTTACCTCCTCAATCGTCGCAAAACGCCCTCCTTTCATGGGTCTTTTCAATCTTGGGAACAGGAAAAAGTCGCAGAGAGCCACATCTGTTGAATACGGTGTCTGAGGGATGGTAAAGGTGTTGTTTTCGGTCAAATAATCTCTCACAAGCAAAAATGGGTGAGTAGGGGCAAAAGCCATGCATTTTTTTTTCCACAATTCCGAGCGGTTTTTTTTCGTATTGCTTCACGCAAACGGCGAATAATTTCAACATAGTACTCCTCATTTACCGTACGACGTTGTGATAAGAACTCTTGATGCACTACACCATGGTAATCGAAGAAAACAGTGAGCAAAACCTTGACCTTTGATCGAACTTGGCGTGCTTTTTTTTTTTGTTTTGGCTCTCCTGGATTGTTCCATTGGGACGATTGGGCTTTGGTTTCGATGTCATAACCACATACCCATGATTCTTCACCAGTTATCACCCTTTTAAGCAAATCTGGATCATCGTTGACGTCATTCAACAATTCCTGAGCGATGCTCATACGACGTTGTTTTTGGACAAAATTCAGCAATTTTGGAACGAACTTCGCTGCCACACGCTTCATGCCCAAAATTTACGAAAAGATTGCATGAGCCAACCGATATGCCGACATCTTCAGCAGCTTCTTTAATTGAGATTGGACGATTCTCCATAACAATTTTCTTCACTTTCTCAACATTTTCATCGGTTGTTGATGTGCTGGGGCGTCTAGAGCGAGCGTCGTTATTCACGTCTTCTCGACTTTCTGTGAAAAGCACGTACTACTAGTAAACATTTTTTTTTTTTTTTTGACTCAGAGTACTCTCACCGTATGCCACTTTCAATAATTCAAGTGTTGAGCACTTAATTGCATTTTTTTACACAAAATTTGGTGCAACTTCTTTGATCAATTTTTTTTTGTTTTTTTGATAGCAGAAAATTGCCGAACAGGCAAAACACTTGTCTTATTTATTCCTCTCCCAAACAAACTAAACATATGGATAAAACCTTCAACATATCTTCGAGACGAGTGTACCAGCATAAAAATAAAACCGATGACGGCTTTGAAACCGCTAAATGGACAACCATTTATATCAGACCCAGTGTTCACATTATGCAACCACACCAGCTGTAGCACTCTAACTGTAGCCTATGGAATATAAAGGCTAGCACTGTACGGATAACATTTCTTTTGACACTCTAATCAACTAAATCTTCTTGGAATCAAATTTTAATATTCTCGGCAAATACAATTTTTTAATTTTCAAGTTTATGATGCGATAAATATGATACGCTAGCCAGCCAAGGAGAAGACCGCGAAAATTATATAATTTGTTTGCTCTCTTTTAAACAAAACAACTTTCATATTTTTTTTCTTGCCTATATTACATGTATAAAATAAAAAAAACTAAAATTTAAACAAATTCTCTTGCATCTCTTTTGAATGAAATATGGTAGGGCTTCCCATATTCAGTGAGCTTACACGCATTAAAATTTTAGACTAACTCGACCAGACCTACAGTTTTACGATGATTACAAACGTCATAGTTTGAGAAGTATTTACAACACTTGCCGATCACTCGACTACTCGAAGCAATCGTCAAACACATTGAGGTGACTGACGCTTAAATAATGATAGGTGGCTGTATGCGGGTTTGAACCTGCGATCATGCAAACGATGCTCACACATACTAATCATCGCGCCACGGTCGCGATGACTCAGCCTATTTTCAAAAACGAATCTCATAATTTCACTCCAGGTTTACTAAAAGTCCCAAACACAAAAATATATTACAAATATTTTTCGAAATTTTCAAATAAAGTGAATATCCCTACTGTATTGTGTTTATATTAAACAAATTCATGGATTTGTGGTAGGTATTAAATTTCTTTGACTGATGATCTCAAGTGAAATTCATAAATTAATTTTGGGGCATCCATATTTTCGAGTGTTCTAGCAATAAAATATGTTTCATAAATCTATTTGTTATTGAAGTAAATACATAATTATGGGTTTACGTCATCCAATAATTGATTTATTTGTTTTCATTTCATTCATTTTTCATAAGGGTACAATGGAGATTAGCAATATCCAAACAGATAGAATATTATTGGGGTATGTGTGAATGTGCACAGCCAATGAGTATTCAACATTTTTATTTGAATTCAAATGGATTCCAGTAGTTTTAATCCGTTCAGAAATTTGATTCAAATTCGTATACGAATAGTTTAGGGTAAAGCCAAAAATCTGCAAAAAAAAACCATAAAAAAACATATTATTTATTTTCTAAATTAAAATCGGCAGCTAGTGGGAAAAATAATATGTATATATAGAAAGAATATGTATACAAAAAAATGTACAAATATAACACATAATAATAATTATACAAATATGTCTATCTATTGATATTTATTGAAATGGTACTTTTGGCAGTTTTAGAATTTGTTAAGGAAAGAGTAAGAGGAACGAATAACAAATTGTGTATAAATTATTATTGCCCTAACTTATTCCTCATAAAAATAATGTAGTTAGCTCTTTATTACAATTTATTCATAATTTCGGAAAATTAGAAAAATGTTCTTCACAAGTCGACATATAATAACTATAAGAATCTAAACAAGAAGTTCAAATGCTTGCATATTCCAGTACAATTTATATTTTTTTTTGCTTGAAAATTTCACATTTAGAACAAAACGAACCAAATGCATAGGGTGGCGCAATAGAACGTGCATATTTAAAAAATAGATTAAAAAATAAATACAAAAGGTATGGTTAAAATAAATCTAGAGGCATTGTAGAGTAATAAATGGAGTTTATTTTTAAAAATAACATCATCTAAATGGTGACCCTCTCTACGACGGCACTGCTCTAACCACAAACGAAAACTATTGAAAACTTTCTTCAGTAATACTGGTGTAATGGCTGCCGTTTCACCACTGATATTCTCCTTGAGCTGAACGATGTTTCTTGGATTATTACTGTAGACTTTGTGTTTGAGGTATCCCTACAAAAGAAAGTCAAGAGGCGTCAAGTCTGGACTACGTGGGGGCCATGGGATATCACCTCTTTTCGAAATCAGTGTGCCAGGGAACATCTGCTTCACCACCGCCATGGAGTCATTTGATGTGTGACAGGTAGCTCCATCTTGTTGGAACCAAGTTCTGGAATTCACTATTCTTCAATTTCTGAAGTCAAAAATCCGTCCAACATCTCAACATAGCGTTCCGTATTAACCGCGACGTTTTGACCCCACGCATTTTCGAAGAAGAAACGACCAATTATTCCTCTGCCAGAGATTGCTGCCCATACTGTCACTTTAGGACTATGCAATGGTTTCTGGTGTTTGATTTTGGGATTTTCACTGTTCCAGTAAAGACAATTTTGACGGTTTACGAACCCATTCATAAGGAAATGAGCCTCGTCAGAGAAAAGGATATTGTCAAAATTGGAAAATCAGTTAAGCATTTCATTAGCAAATGCGAGCCTTGCTATGAAGTCAGACTCTTTCAATTCTTGTGTTAATTGCAGCTTATATGGATGCAGTTTAAGATCCAATGTTAAAATTCGTTGCAAACTTCGTCGCGATAATTGTAAGACAGACGATCTCTTGCGAGTCGACATTTGTGGATTTCCTCGTACTGACTCCATAACTCTCTCAACATTGTCTTCGGCCCTAGATGTTCTTGGGCGACCATTTGCTTGTGGTTTAAATGTTGAACCGGTCTCTTCAAAATGCTTTACCCATATTTTAATTAAATTAGCACTCGGAGCTTCACTAATTCGCCGTAGTTCATATTCACGACAATATTGTCGCCTAGTAGCAATATATGAACGAGAGTTCTCGTAAAATGCGCGCACGCAAAATACGCGACGCTTCCCGTCGAAGTGATTCATAGCGACTAAAACTCCATGAGACCACCAACCCAACGATGTAGGCCCCCCGCCCGCGCCTTTTCTACCCCGCAAAAAAAGATGATGCAATATGCACGTTCTATTGCGCCTCCCTGTAGTAATACAACGACGGGTTATCCAATTTTTTCAGTTTCAATAAAACCAAAATTGGTCATGTTGCGGTTCGTTGCAGCATCTTGTTGTAACTACATATCGCCCAGTTCATAATCTTCTATTGCAGACCAAAAAAAGCTGGTTATCATATGGCCGTATCGCTCTGAATTGACGGCAACGGTTCCTGCAGCGTAATATTCGAAAAACTATGGCCCAATGACATCTCCAGACCATAATGCACACCAAACAGTCACTTCTCCCGGATGCAATGGCTTTTAAACAATCACTTTCGGGTTCACCGAGTTCCACATGCAACAATTTTGCTTGTTGACGTAACCACCGAGTGAGAAATGAGCTTCATCGCTGAAGAAAATTTTGTTCGAAAAATCAACATTGAAAGCCCGTTGCTGTAGCATCCAATCAGCATATCCACGACGTTGTGATTAGTCAGACGGCTTTAATTGTTGCATAAGTTGGACTCTCTCTATGTGGATGGTGGTGCAAATCCCAATGCAAAATACGAAATAAACAGCTGTAAAATAGGCCTCATTGCTAAGAACGCCATGGAATCGACAAATTTGGATTATCCGCCACACTTTCACTAACAGAAACGAAATTTTCTGTGCATTGAAATGATGCACGGAACTGTGCACATTTGTAAAGCTTCCAGTCTCTTCAAATTTCTTTACAACATTGTCAATTCCTTGCACAGTAGGTCGATAATGACGACCATGATCACCCTTCAATGCACAAAGTGTACCCACATTTGAATCGCCACTTCTATAGTTAGTTTTAACTATTTTTACGCGTTTTTTGGTTGTTAAACGATCGTTAAACGATATTCGTAAATGGAATGGTTTGCCAAATAAATAACTAAACATACAAAGCTTCAGATGAAATAGATAACCCTCTACCATAATAACCAAGGCTTTTATTCATTTTTAAACATTTTGAACAACATTGATCATAAACTAGGATGGTTTTCTTGATATATTCTTAAGAATATTATTACTATTATCAATATATCGTCTAATGCCAACACAGACTGAATGAAATAATAGTTTATATTATTGACTTTGATCTGTTTACTTGAAATTATTTAATCTTGAGAATCTTTTAGTGTTAGATTGTTCTTGGATCGACCAAGTGCGTTATTTATAAAATTTCAGGATTCTTTTGACATCATTGCCAGTCTCCTATATACTGTCAACATAATAGTTAATTTGCCTGCAGCCTTGATTAGTTTACCTGTTTATAATGTTATTCTTATTTCTCGAAAATCAACTATTATGTATTTAACAAAATGTTGGCTTCTTCAAATTCGTACGCTCTAACTTTTTATTAACATGACTTAATGAAGTACCACCGTAATCATCTTCTCTATAGCAATGTACAGTGCCGCTCATTTGAATAGCATCCCCTTTAAATATTCGTCTAAGCTCTTTTTTTTTCTAAAACATTAATTATAACGAACTGGTTGTGCTGTTATAAATCATATTTCACATATATGCTGTAATCCTATAACATACATTTTCTTTCATTTTATTGGAAAAAAATTAGAAGTTCAACTTCAGTTTTTGGTCCATTTGGGCTATTCAAAAATACAAAAATTACAAAAATTCGGTTATACACAAAAACATTAATTCTAAAGTAAAAGTATTATTGTTTGCTTACATCTAATGTAAAAATAAGTATGTTAACTAAAATGTAGTAGTGGGGTTTTCCGCCCCATCCGGACCCTCTAAATAAATTTTTTTTTCGTCGGGAAATATAATTTAAATTTAAGGCTCAAGTAAGTAATTCTGTCATTCCGTTCATAACAACCAAAAATACTGATCTAATACTTCTAAATATATATATATATATATATATATATATATATATATATATATTCTTGGTATCCACCCGTCAATTAAAGTTCGGGTTGAAGGCATGACCGAATTTGGATCACTTGAACTCACATTCATATCCACTTTGATCTTATATGTATAAGGCAGTCTATTGTCGTTATTGAGCATTCAGAATGATGGTTTCATAGGAAATAACCATCAACAGCAAAGACGACAGAAGGCCATAAGCAAGAATAATTAAAGAGTTGGGTCAAATTGCAGCAAGTTTCCGCAATACCTGATATAATAAAGAGCGAATCATTCATCTCGTATGGTCGACACTGAGAGATTTAAAAGTCTGGTATCAGTTTTAACATGTATACTCGTATGCACAGTTTTATGTACTAATTTTTGCTTATATACCCCGGGTAATTTAATATTTTTAAACACGCATGTTACGAAATATTTTTGAGTGCTGTTTTACCTATTTGTAGAGATAACATTTCGTATAAAAAGCCTCGTCCTTATAAACTTCCTTGGTACACATCGGGTTTGAAAAAATTTAAGATTTTTCGAAATAAATACCACAAATGTTTCATTGAGAGAGGCAGCGATGAGAATAATAAAAAATTTATCCATTACCAAAGAGAATTTAATTTCCTGAACAAGTTTTTATGTAATCAATTTATACTACAAAAAGAAAGTGATATAAAGGCAAACCCTAATTCTTTTTGGTCTTTTGTGAAATCCAAACGTGGTGTTTCAGAAATTCCATCGATAAGGACGTGTGATAATGTGGTCTCTGTGTCATGTAGTGATGTTTGCTCGTTTCTTTAAATCAAATTTTGAACCTACTAGGGTGCATTCAGTAAATTTTACAAATTCGTTTGATATGATTGATATTGGTTTGTTGGAAGTGACAGAGAATGACGTATAATATAATGGTGTTATGCAGATTAAAAATAATTTTAAATCCGATTCGGATGGTTTATGTGCCTACATATTGAAAAAGTGTGTTTATTCTTTAACGCTTCCTCTAACATATATTTTTAACTTATTTTTAAGCAAGAAAATTTTCATTGACAGCTGGAAATGTGCTTCTGTTATCACGATTTTTAAAGGTGGAAAGCACAGTGACGTTACTTGCTATAGGCCGATATCCAAATTGGGAAGCATCTCTAAAGTTTTTGAACATGTTATTTATAAAAAGTTGATTTTCTTAGTCAAAAAGTCAATAATTTCTCCGCACCAACATGGATTTTTTCCTAGTAAATCTACTATCACAAATTTATGTTCTTTTAGTGAATACTGCATTTCATCTTTGGAACACGGTCAAGTTCAAGTGACTCAAGACTGTGTTCACAGATTTTTCTAAGGCCTTTGATAAGATATCGCCTCATATTCTGTATTTTAAATTAAAGTTGATGGAATTCAAATCAACATTTTCAATAGTGAATAAAATCATATTTAATCAATAGGCAGTGCAAAGTTGTTATTGAAGGGATTGAATCCTTTTCATATATTCATATATTCAGGTGTGCCACAAGAAAGTATACTTAAGCCGTTCTTATTCACACTATTTAAAAGTATTTTTAAAAGTCTCTACAGTTAATGATGTCTTAGATCTTCAACAGGACATAGACATAGACAGTCTTAATAATTGGTGCCTTTTAAATAAGCTTTCATTGAATACGAAAAAGTGTATTCATGTTTCTTTTTTGCGTTGCAGAAATCCAATTCAGATTCAGTGTTCAAAATTTGTAACTTTTCTCTGAAATCGGCTTGTTCAAACTTGGATCTTGGATCTAGGTGACATTTATTCCTCACGTCAATTATGTTATTCCTAAGGCGTATAAAGTTCTTACGTACATTAAAAGGAATTGTTAAGAATTTTCTGACCTTAACACATTTAAAATCATTTTTTCATCATATGTTAGATCTAAGTTGGAATGTGTCGCTATTATTTGTTGTTCTTATTCCAATATTCTTATTGCACGTATTGAATAGGTGGAGTGTGTGTTTGTAAAGTTTGCTCTTTCTTCATTTAAATTTGAAGAACCTCTTCCAACCTACACTTCAAAATGCTTATTACTCGAGCTACAGACATTAGAATATCGTCGTAGCTTCTAGACAACGCTATTTGTTCTTAATATAATTGGAGATGTTCTAATCTGTTGCCGTAGATTCCATTTTACGTTCCACCTAGGTGTCTCCGGCGAACACATATTTTTGATATACCTCGGAACTTTACTTCTTATGCAAAAAACAGTACTCTGAATCGTCGATTTTATATTCTTAATAAAATTAATGGGTATGCCTTGAATCATCATTCCAATGAACTCATAGAGTTTGACTCATGTCAATATTTGTTTCGATTATATCTTAACAGATTTCTAAAATTAAATAATTATATTTTAAATTGTTTATAAATAGTATATATAATATAAAATTATTACTGTTTTGCAATTGTTAGTCTGTAAGGAAATTTTGTTCCATAGACTTAAATAAATGAAATGAAAAAATTAAAAATTAAAACTACTCGATTCAATGACTCACCTTGAAATTCGGAAACTCCGCTGCTAGCATATTATTGTATTTTAATTCGTCATAGGATGAATCATTTCCAAATGTGACACTGTGCTCCAGTGCTTGCAAAATGTTCAAAAGTCTTGGCTGGAAAGCTCTGTAAAAATTATTCCCTGTAAATTCAAACTCCCCTTATAGGTCATTCGAGTGACTCACCTATTCCAAATGGTCTTCCTCATGGTACGCCAAGCACTTATCTTCTTCATGATTTTCCTTTCAATATTATATCGAAGTTCAGCAACGCTGTACGATGAGCGACATTTATAGTTGGGTGATTGGAAGCCTTCCAGAGGAGCGGGATTCTTTTTACTGAAACCAGGAAGCCAACACGATGAATCATTCAAGTTCAAATTTAGCATGGAGACACGGTTTTCAGATTGAATGTTAAGATAGAACTGAAGAAGAAGAAGAATAATCAGTAAAGGCTTAAGGAAATTGAAATATTCAGTTGTCACCCACATTATTGGCTGATATCAACATTTTGATTTCTTGCAGTGGGCAGAATACATCCTTCACCCCATAGCGTTTGCCTGCACAGGGGTCTATGAAATACATTTCGGCATCGTCAGATTTATACAAAACAAAGGCAGATTCTCCTTGAGGGTAGGCGACACCTAGGACCAGGTAGCATTGTAGTCCTAAATGCAGTAAATAGTTGCATAACAGAACTCCTAAGTCCTTACAAGAGCCCCACGTAGTTTCGAGGAGTAGCTGAAAGGATATTAATACCGAAATTTAATCTGATATGAAATACCGTTAATATACATAAGGTCAGATCATTTATCGCCCTATTTTCACAAAACAAGTGGCGATCGACGCAAAGTATTCCGATATTTGTATAGTATAGTTAGTTTGTTACATTGACTCTGTTAACGAGTCAGTTAAGAGAAACTCCTTTTAACTTAATAATGGTATATTGAAAGCACACATTTCGAAGTACTTGAAAAACCAAATAAAAGTTAACTGGCAAATTAGGCTTTCTAAACAATTTAATACTTCCAAAATATTAGCCTATTGTAAAATGTGAAATAAAGTGGCAGAGGAATTAGCATCCAAAATTACGGCATATTATATCTAAGAAATATAGACAAATTAAAAAAAAATTGATCTGCTAAGGCACACAACTAAATACTGGGTGTTAAACGGGAAGGTGCACAACTTTGTTTTGCCGAAATTTTGGTAAACATTAGTCTTGACAATTCATATTTGGCAGCCGTGAAGTAGAGACGTAGCAAATTTATTATGGGATTAAAACATTTTATCAAAATCAATCATCGATTACTGTGACGGTGAGAAAGTTATGTGAAATTTTTGGGAGAAAGAACTTGCCAACAAGTCGCACTATTTATCGTGTAGTGAATGATTTCGATGAAAGAGGATGTTACAGCTCGCCCATGACAACCCCGATTTTCATGAAAAAATCATAATGAGTGACGAGACACATTTTCATTTGAATGGATATGTGAATAAATAGAATAGTCGGTTCTAGGCAATGGAAACGCCTTAAATTATTCATCAGTCACCTTTGC
>JAHXMU010018741.1:0-10745 GCA_019455685.1 Philornis downsi
GGGGGCGGGTGGATTCATCAAACCGTTGGTGTTCATAGCAAGAAAGCTAATCTTGGGTATTTGAACATGGCTGACGTTTTTGGCTTGCGGAACCAAGACGTGACCGTTTTTTGCGACCTCAGATATTTCATTTCGGCTTAGGTTCTTATTATTGTTGTTGTTATTATTGTTGTTGTTGTGACGATGAATCATTTCAGTAAGATTCTGCAGTTTCTCCTGCACCGGAAGCACATTATTCGATAGGTTCTGTGTCAGCCCTGTGTTGGCACCGTACTTTGACGTGAGCCTAATGTTGGCCTTAGTAGCAGCAGCGGGTGAGATCCGTTTCAAGGCATTAAAGTATGGATACTTGAGGCTCTGTTGGGCCGTTGGCCTTTTGTCAGGATCGTAGAGTAGTAAATCCTCAAGTAAGTCTAGACCGGGTTGGCTGCAACGGGACACAATGGAGTTCAATGGTACTCTGACACAGTCCGGGTATCGAAAATGTATCGCGGTCGCTAAACGAAAACCATCCGGCCAATCGTTCTAAGGTAGATTCGATAATTTAGCATTGTTGTGTATTAATTATGGCACCAGTTGTTACCTTATCTGGTGTTCCTAAAACGGAACATATTTTATACAATTGATCGACTTCACTGCTGCCGGGGAACAGGGGACGAAATGTGTACAATTCTGCCATAATGCAGCCCATGGCCCACATATCTATCGAGCTGCCATAGGTGGTTGAGTGCAACAAAACCTCCGGAGCCCGGTACCTAATGGGTGGAACTGTATCGTGAAATCATATTTCAAATCTCTCTCTCTCGTCGAAATACATACCATCTTGTTGATACGTAGTCGGTAAACGGTGGTCTCGAACGAATTTCCCTCGCCAAACCGAAATCGGCGATTTTTATCAATTCTGGTCCCGAGCAAAGAAGATTTTCAGGCTTGAGATCGCGATGGAAAAACCCATGTCGATGCATGAAAGCCAGCCCCGTTAAAACCTAAGGGATATATTAATTGAAAACTGTGTTTTGATCCCGCCCATTTCACGTACCTGAAACAATATACTTTTCAATGTTGGTTCCGGCAGATGAGTCTCTCGATCTTTAATCATTTGATAGAGATTCTCCTTCATATACTCAAATACAAAATATAGAGTGTCATTCTCTCGTATAACTTCCTTTAGCTTGACTATATTCGGGTGCGATAACTTTTTCAGTGACTGCAAAGAGGTTGCCAAGTCTCATATAGCTGAGTTAAGTTTCGTTGTAGTAAAACACTTACCTTCACCTCCCTTAAATTCATGGCCTCTTCCCAGGAATAGTATTTTCGTTTCATTCGTTTGATGGCCACCTTTTCGCCAGTATCTTTGCGCTGACCCAAGACAACTGTGCCGTAAGTACCATCACCCAGCTGAGTTAATGTTATGTATCGGTTCATAGTGCATTAACTCAAAAATCTAGAATGTAAAATAGCGGATATCGTATAAATTCATTGAAATACTATGAACTTTTCTCCAATCGAATGAAACAGATAGCCGTCATTCTAACTCCAATTGCATATTTGATGTTTAGAAAGTTGAATATATTTTGGGCGTTCTGACTCATCTTAACTCCTTTCATGGGTATCATTAATAAAGTGTGATCTCTTGGCAATTTTGAGTAAGTTTGAATGTAGCATTAGGGCTATTCGTAAATATTAAATTCGAGTTTTCTGCAAATTTTTACTGAGATATCTCTAGAACTAAGACCAATCACAGTAACGATATTTTGAAATCCGGCGAAGAAGAAGAAGAAGGATCAAAATTGAATTGTTAGTATAGCTGTATATCCTTAAAACAAGAATAGGGTTTTTTTCGAAATTTGCAACACGACAACTTTTAAACTGTAGTTTACGAATTACAAATTACGATTTCAAATCATTGGCAAAATACATATTGTTGTTCTCTGAAAGATCCAAAATATTTGTATCCAGTGATGCAAAGTTTTACCGCAGAAGTCATGTTGTTATGGAACCGGAAAGTGGGATTTACTTCGAGTTATGTTTACTTTTTCAATTGGTGTTAATAAAGAGGGGGTCATTGGAGTTGTACTTAGTCAGGAGTAGGTTGAACATAGGAGCGTAAGCATCACAAGAATTCTGACTTATATGATTTCGCGTAACGCAACTGGGGCTGTTGGTATACTCGTATACCTAGAAGACTTTGTTCGTTTGACAGTCGCCACACAAGTAGCAGTCTTGGTTCATACTTTGCATCGCGTCAAAGGCAGACTTTTTGCTAGGACACGAAAACTGTATCAAAAGCCGAGGTAAATTTCTATGCCACAGAAAAGTTTTCAAAGGGAAAAACACTGACGCTCTTGATCTGGACCATCTGAAGCAGCCGCATAGGACCAGGCTTACCGAATACAAACAATGCTTATAAACTTTAAGAAGCCAGAGATGGTGGTTTCTCTAAAATATCGCTTAAGGATTGAGAATGACGACGCCCTGATAAGATTGCATGCATGCTTTGCTATCAGAGACTTAGGCTCTTCCTCCATTAAACCCTTGTACATCAGACTTAAAAATGGCAGACATCTAAGCGTAGAGCCTTCAATCTTTTGCCGATGCTGGAAAAGGTCTTAAAATTTATTGCAGCATGTTGGCTGCATGACAGAATGTCTAACATTATCAGCGCTTGACAATTAGTAGAAAAATCTTCTGATAGCTATGTTCTAGTTATATCCGTAGACTTCAAAGCGCGCTTGACGTGGAACAAATTTTTGGAGAAACTTTAAGGAATGGAGTGCTAGATATTCCTCCCTCGTCGCAGCTACGTAACCACAATTGAGACTAATAGTTCGGCGAAACTCGACTCTATTCTTGGCTATCCGTAAGATTCCATTTGTGGCCCATCCGCTTGGAACTTCATATTGGAAGCATTAACGAGTGATCAGTGCAAGATTTACGCTTATAGTGATGACACACTTGGGATCTGTCCCATTCCGTGTTGACATAGATTGATAAAGTAGGCGTTGTAGCCTATAATACTAATATGTTGTTATTTCCAGGCAATTTGTGTAATAGACCGGCGGTTGTTAATGCCCCTGCTCTCAGGTGCGTCATTGGAGTGTATAATTTGTGGGTCGCTATCCTCCCAAGTTGTTAGGTAAGCTACTTAGTGTTGTTAGCCAACTTACACGTGTGCCTCGAAATATCTGGGGTTTGAGCAGGAGAGATGTCGGTGTCGTTTAGGATAGGTCGTTTTGAGCGTAGTACACTCCTTAAGCAATGTTTACGTTGAAATTGTGAACACTTTGGGAAGGGAGTCAGAATGGACGTGCTTCGGTTAAACCATTATGTAAGGTTAATTGACTTCAGCCTTTGTGTGGGTTTTCTGACGGCGGGGCATAGATCACGCAATACACTCTTGCACAGACCGCAAATTACGCAATTGTGCTGCAGCAATCAATGACTAATGACAAAGGGTCTTCAGGTATTGGCGGTTAGGAGGACCGGAGTTGAGTTTGTGGTAAGTAAGATGAGGAGTGCAAGTGCGTAATTCTGGAAATTGACATCCTTTTCTGAGTTATTTTTGCTGACCTTTCCACACAGTCTTTTTCTACCCGATGATGCGAATTGCTGACTGGTAGTTGTTAAAGCAGGGAGTAGCTCAACCACAATGTCTGATAAGAGACCATATTCTGGTATCATGAACGACTGGTATTCACAGACAGAAGGTCTCGAGTACTGTGCCTTGTTCACCTGTATCATAACGATCTTACGGAGGTTCACCCAGACCTGACCTAAAATGCACGATTGTCATTTAATATCGCCAACCAAAAAGATTCTTAAATTTTCCATGCTCCCCAACGGTGAACGTACTTCAACCTTACTGTGCATTCTCTACCATTTACAACTTTCTGAGGTCGCCGTACTCGAAGTAAAAATTCTGGTCTTTTCTCACATTATCTCTGTCTCGTGCGATACAATTTGTCGTTTAAATCATATTTTCATAGTTTCTCAGCTCCTATCGGGGACTAAGTTTTTTGCCATTATACGTAGTAAAATAGAACTAATCCTCCAAAAGGCGGTATTACTTCATTCTTATATTCGGCATGAAATTCTGTGCCTCCACTATTAGTAAAAATTAGTTAGAGTAACTGAATTCACCGAAACTGTATTTGGAAGTCGTCAGAAAATCATATATTTCAGACGGTTATTGCAACGGTATAGAAATTAATGCAATGGAGGTAACAACGATTCTGTTGCTAGAATTGCATTCATTGAAACCCCTATTTAGCAGAATTAATACTAAATTTGTTTGATATAACCAAAAATATCGCCAGTGACAACAATAATAGAACCAGATTCGGCTGTTGGGACCAATGTAAGAAAAATTTTCTTGATGACATATATCGCAAATGCTAAAAAAAACTCGCTTGTTGAGACTAAGCAGTTAACGAAACGAATTTACTTGAACGGAAATTAATTTGCTAAAGATAATTTCGTCGGGTCCAATAGAATTATCCATTGCGACAAACTCATATCCTTCGACTCTTCTGTGTATGTCAGCCAGAGATGTAATATTGAATTCATAAGTCTTTCATAGCCATAAGAATCAGTTTAAAGAGAAAGTACATCCAAGCCAAATTACCTAGGTAGTAGGAAAGAGAAAGAAGTCAAAGAGAAAAATCCTCGTCCTGAAACTTTTCAACGACTGTTAATTGAAGGGGAAAATAATATCAGTTCAAGACCCTTAACGCATTTACCTATTTTAATTGACGATCCTTTCCTACTAGATTGTACAAATTCTATGATCCTAGTTCTTCTCCTTATGTTCCTAGTTCTTCTCCTTATGATCCTAGTACTTTATGAGTCCGTAAACAATGGAGAACACCGGCACACCTAAAAAATTGTTTGCGGCGACTTTAGATCCCAGAATATTTGCCGGACCTAGCCAGGAGGACAAAGTATTGCTTGCCATCAAAACCGATAGCCGTTGGAACAGTGGTATATATAATTGACACCGATATCGCTCGTTCGAAGTGGAAACTATGCAGAATCAGAAAACTACATTTGGGTAAAGATCTTGTTGCACGATTGACCAAAATTAGAGCTTCGTCAGGTTTATTGAAGAGGCGCTTGTCAAAACTGGTAGTAACCGATACGGGCGATAGGATCTCATTAATTCAAAAATATAAAATTTTCTGCAGCTACCTTGTCTAAAAATACCTTCGATACTTACTTGATTACTTGATTACTATCCACGAAATTTGTTTTGTATGAGTTGGATTGTGCGTAAAAAAATATTCTGTAAATTTCTAATTTGTAATTCATATGTACGAAGGCGGTCCCAAAACTAACCGGTCTAACAAAGAAGACATAAAAAGTTGAGAAAAAGTTTCTTTATTTTTCAGCATAATCTCCTTTTAGATCAATACTCTTTCTCCAACGATATTCAATGGCTTCTACTCTGTTTATAGTAAGAATTGCCAAACTCTTTGAAATACACTGGTCTACAAATTTGGAAACAAAATTGACTTCAGAGATGAAGCATGTTTTGTAACTTATCTGGGTAACGCTCAATTCGAATCTGGCATATAAATTAGTCTTATTCATTTTCTATCGCATGCTGGCAATACTGTAAAACAGTCAATACTGACACTAAAATTCCATAATTATTAATTTGACAGAAGCCCACATCCATTCTAAATCTTCATAATAGTAGCGTTTAGGCATGTCAGGGAGATCGTTTGTTACTGATTCAAGCAAAAGTATATCCAATATCAGAATCATTAATATATTCATATTTACAATATTTTGGTTTTGCTGTTGGAAACTTGAACAAATCGTGGACATGGACAATGTTTTGCAATAGTTTCAGAACTGTTTTATAGAAGTGGTCAAATTACAAGAAAATCTATGTCGATTTTTCAATTCCAGTATTTGGGAGAGAGTCAAGTAACCAAGAGATAAAAGCTTGGAATTGGCTGCATATTTTGAAAAGAAACACTCTACTCTATACTGTACTGATGTTGATGGGAGCGTAGCTACCAAGATTTAATGAAAACTGAAAGAAATTACCAAGGACTTGGGACATAAGCATGCTGGGAGGCTATTGCTGGACCGAACCAACAAAATACAAACAACGTTCAAATAACGCCATTCACTTTTAAAAATTCATTGATTTTTGGTGGGAGGCTATTGCTGGACCGAACCAACAAAATACAAACAACGTTCAAATAACGCCATTCACTTTTAAAAATTCATTGATTTTTGGTTTTAAATAAACTAATGATTTTTTTTATCTCGAGAAACTGACGTGATAGAGAAAACCCAATTACATTTTCGAATTCAGCCTACCAAATTACCTTAGAAAAGATATTTGGTTACAGTCCAAAACCTTGTTGGCTAGTGATATCATCAACCCGACTCTACCACTTCATTGTTGGCAAATCTTTCACCACCGGTCTATTTCTTTCAAGTTTAGAAATATACAATAGTCCGATGGAGCTAAATCTGAGGAACAAGGTGAGTGATAAAGCAATTCGAACTTTAATTCATTAATTTTGGCTATCGCAACAGTGGATGCGTGAACTGGGGCATTGTGTTGATAAAACAACACCTTCTTTTTCGCCAAATGCGGCCTCTTTTCGATAATTTCATCACCTAAACGCTACAATAGATTAGCATAATATTCGCCGTTGGTGGTTTTTTCTTTCTGAAGATAATCAATAAAAATAATCCCGTACGCATCCCAGACTTCGTGACCTTGCCGGCAGATGGAACAGTCTTCGACTTCTTTGGACACAATTCTCCAATTCCAATCCACTGCTTTGACCGTTCCGTTGTCTCAGGTGTAAAGTGGTGAGCCCATGTCTCATCCATGGTTATAAATCGACTTGAAAGTTCGGCTCTATTGGGGTAAAACATCGCCAACATTCTACTAAAACATCTTCAGGACGCTGTTTCTGCTCTATTGAAAGCAAGCGCGGCACCTATTTTGCGCACAGCTTTCTCTTCCTCAAATCTTTGGTCAATACACGATGACACGATACGATACACATTTTGGAATGCTTTTCATTTCAGCTAGCTCCCGCACCTTTAGCCGACGATCATTCAATACTATTTTGTGGATTTTCTTAATCGTGTCTGGCGTGGACACCTCAATTGGTCGACCACTACGGTGTTCGTCTAGGCAGCTCGTGCGTCTTCTTTTAAATTCGGCTATTCAGTATTTTAGACGTAAACAAAGGAGCAGACTAGTTCGTCTTTAATATTGATTGGAATGAGATCTTTCAAAAGGAAATTTCGAATTACACAACGGTGACTAATTTTTTCTAGGTTTAAAAATTCACAAAGATCGTTTACTTTTGATGGCTCAAATTAAAATACTAAACAACGTGGCGCCTTAAAACTTAAAATATATATATGTGAATTAAATCTGCTAAATCGGCCAGTTTATATATGAGGTATATTGGGGGCGTGGCAACGATGCATGTTAAGTTATACTAAATCTAGTGCAATTGAATGAAAAAATATGAATCTACCCCTAGATTGGATTAAATTACGTCATTTACATAGGAAATTCCAGAGAGGACGTGTTTATTCAGCCCATTTTTTCTCATTTTACCCAGATTTGCATCACGTTATAATTGATAAATGTTACTAAATTCAGTACAAATTATTGAAAGATATGGATAGAATACTCGTATATGGATAAAATTGATCGGGTACCAGAAGCAGCGTAATCAATGATTGCACTTCTGAGAATCGGTTAATCTGTGTAGAAGATACCAAAAAGGATTGACAATGTTTTTTGTTTTAATTCTGGAATCCCGCTCAATGTGTTTCAAATTCGACTAATTTCAGTGTAATTAAATAAAAGACATGAGCCAAATAAAACATGGATGAAATGGGTGGTTTGTATGGGCAGAGGAGGAGTGATTAATCGACAGTTTTATAGAATTCTATCAATCATTATAGACCAACACTATAAACAAAAATTGAAGATAATGCAATCTACAAATAAGGAGGTACAAAGAGGAAGTTGAATTTCAGAAAATCAGTCAATTTGTATGGGAGATATCAAAAGGGCTATGTGGATACAGCAAATTTATAATTCCCGGCTACGATCTGGCAAAACGTTAAAGGTTTACGGCAGTTGTCGTGTGTACCAGCCAAACAGACGGGAATCGCTCAATCGACTTAAAAATGTATAAAATGCATTTAGTCAAAAGAAACTTGAATCTCTAGAGTGTTACATTTTTGACCGCATCTGCTATATGCCTTCATTCCTCCGGGTGAAGGTATAGAAATAAAATACAACTTAAAATTAGGTTAATGCACTTATTAGACTCAAGGCTGTAGTCAAGGAGATGTGCCTTGCGACTTGCCCCGTAATTAAACTAAGTCTTCCTCGAATGAACAGTAATCGGTTACCTTCTATACTTTTCATATTTGTGGCCAACACGAAAAGCATAATTTTTTAAAACCGAAACTTTATTTATTGCGTTGATTTTACATGTCTACTTGAAAAACAACGACACGAAAGAATAAAATATCTGGACTACATGTAAAAAATGGGTTTCCTTTCAGCAATTGTCCTTGAATTTTAATTAACGAAACACGTTGATAGCGAGGGGAAAAGTTCATATTCCACTCAGTATGGTGGTGGAGTACAAAAATGTTTATTTACTCGTTTGTTGTACAAACAAGTGCGGTATTGTCGATAAATGAATGAATGACCGAATTTGTCATTTCCAATTCAAGGTCAGAGTCGACAATCGTCGTTTCGCCCATATATACCTATACATATATGTACAACTATACAACACACATATGAAGAATTTATACACGAATATATTAGCTGAATGAACTTAGTAGTAGCCATAGAATATACAAATGTCACTACCGCTGCCGCTGCCGCTGCCAATATAATTTGACACATATCACATTGTATGGATGTGTGTATATGTGTACATAAATAAGTACGTATCCAGGTATTGGATAGAATTTGAAATAGAATAGAAATTGGAATTATCATTATTATCATTACAAAATTATGAGGGGCAAATTTCCGTAAATCAGTGGAAGGCGGTTAAATATACTGTCACAGAGTCCTTGAGTTCGTACAATTCTGTGTTGCACACTTCATACACGAGTCAGTCAACACCAAATCGATCAGTTATTAAAAGATGTTAAGATTTTAAAAAGATAAATTTTAAAAAATAATGAGAAAAGTTATGCCGATATATTAGAGGCTACTACTATAATTTGAGCCATTTGTTTAAAATTGATTGTCGCTGATAAAATTCGACCTATCAATTATGATCAATACTTGGAAGTAGTTATTACTCCAGATACCCCGAATAACAATAATCTAGAGAATGTATTAATGCAGATCAAAGCAATATTTCAATCATTACTCTGGCTGAAGTAAAAAAAGGTTAAAAGACTGAAATCTCGGTACGATCTAATTAGCGCAGATGTAATAAAGCAATCACTACATAGAATTTTGCAATGTTTAACGCTGCAAGAAATATGAAGCACTTCCCAAACATCTGGAAATTTCCAGAAGTGATAATGACACCAAAACCAAGCAAAAAAATTGGAAGAAGTTATTTCATACAGGCCGATATCGTCGCTACCAGTCATTGAAAATCTCTTAAAAAAAGAAATCGAATTGCAAACCATACAAATGGCATTAGAAAAAAGTAAATTTACTCAGTCATTTATCTGGATGCCTTAAAGGCTTATGGCATACAGGCCTAATTCATAACTTAAATTTATTAATATCAAAATAATATTGTGACCTCTTGCAATCATACCTTGAAGACGGAGGATTTAGAATAAAAGAGGAAAATAAACTTTCAGAACTCTATAAAATAAGTTCTGGAGTACCACAGGATAGTATACTAGGGTCAATACTCTATCCTCTTTACATTTGCTTTCCCCCCAAAAAAAAATCCAAAATGCGTCATTGGCACTTTTGCAGATGACTGTACTATTATCAAATTGAAGCTCCAACCATACAGCGGTATATAAACGTCAGGAAGCTGTAGATGATGTCATACAATAAACTAAAAAATGGAATATTATATTGAATAGCTACATGTCTACACACGTGAACTTTACCTATAAAGACATTTGAATGAATTCGGTGTCATATTCAAACTCGGCTAAATTTCTCGGCATGAAACTAAATGCGAAATTACGTTGGAAAGAAATATCCAACCTCTATACATAATAAGCTAATGCAAAATTAAAACCCATTTGAACATACGGCATATGAATATGTAATTGACAACATCCAAAGATTGCAGAATAAAGTATTATAGTAAACGCCCCCTGGTACACCCGAAACAGCTGTAGCTCACAGAAACAGATTTCTAAATCACATTAACACGGATATGTCGCCCATACCGGATACTAACGTATTGCTCAGAAGGGGCCAGGACTTGATTGGACCATTTTAACAAAGACGAAGATGTTTGATTTGTACTTCTAACCTACATACTATCATAGAAATAGTAACCACTTATACGAAAACTGTTTGTTATTCATTTAGTGGCTTCAAAACCACCGGTCTGGCAAGGCTGTCAGCTGTTAAATATCTGTCGTCTGAAGAGATATTTATCATATTTAGTGAAATGTTTGACATTTACGAATATAAATCATTTAACATCCGAAGAACGCGTAAAACTACAGAGTTGCCCATATTCGACTGACCCATGTTTTTTAAAAAAAAAATCAAAGAAAAAAATAAAAATTTG
>JAHXMU010018745.1:0-10530 GCA_019455685.1 Philornis downsi
CCATTACAAGCCCAAGTATTGCTGACTGTTTTCCTCGATTATGGCGGCGCTGTGCACTTGAAACTCTTGCCAGGAGTTTAAGTAGTAAAAAACGAATATCATATGAGCGTTCTTCGACATTTGAGAAAATTCGACTTTGTGAAAAGAAAACTCGTGGATTTTGCACGGAGCACTATCTTACAAAGTCATCATTGTGAACGAATTTCTGGCCAAAACTCAGCAAATATCATGGAACCTAATATGACTTCCCTTTTAAAAATTCAAATTGACATTTCGCTGTTTTCAGCCGGCAGAAGGTAGATTTCACGGCGAAAACAAAATGTCTTTGAAAAATGTTTTGATGATTGGATTATTATTCGTGGGGGAAGCGTATTACTTCGGAAGGAACATACTTTAAAGGCGATACTAAAATTTAATTTGTGTTTTACAGACTAATTCTCGGTGATTTTTTTGGGAGAATATATACGAGTAAGTTGAAAATTGGCATGAAATTTCCTTTTAGATTATGAAAATGTATGCTTTTTGATTTTAAAAAATCTACTGTAAGCAGCGTGACTGTCAAGTATGTCTCATATAGCGTGACAAAAAATTGGTAAAACAAATCTTGGAGAAGTGAACAAAATTGAATGAATTCTTCCACAGACTAAAAAGCAATTCATATACTCGTACTATCTTACTCAATTGGGTGATTTATAAAACATGCAAATGTACCTCACTTGTATATACCCAGATCTATTCAGGATCACGGTGAAAATTTCATGATTTGGTAGAACAAACTTGTCGGACAAATTTGTTTTATCAAAGTATTATAATATAGTATTAAGTAATTTATAGCAACAATCAGTAATAATAACTTCTCGTGCTGGCAGGAATATTTTCGACACCTGTATTCGAATGAAAAAGTTTTAAATTGGTCACAGGACAAGTGAAATATCTTTGAGTTGGGAAAATAACTGAAGAATATACTAACTTTTCCGTCCCTGATATTACTATAATCCAATATACCCAACATCGCATGTGGTTTAATTTATAAGTGTTTTGGTTTGGTTTGTATGGTTTTCCATACATAGATTTAAACTTCAAGATTAGCTTAAGTTACGCTTGAAACTACAAATGATACTTGATTATCTGCTATGCAGCATGGCAACTGTCACTTATTTCCTTTGTGAGCACGAGTTGCTTCATATTCGACAGAGAATCCTCCTATATTAGGTGCCTGAATATACCAGATGCACTTCAGTGAATAAATGTTGGGATAGCGAACTTTGGCGGTCACCTTATTCTTAGCAGCGTGAGAAGTCATTCAACAACCTTTCTATGTGTCACATGAGCAGCTGTGCGTAAGGCTTGCAGAGCAGTCGTGGTATTTTCACCATCATGATAAAAAATAAACCGTTCATTTATTATCGCTTTGCCCCAAATGCCCCACCTTAACGCTTTCTCAATAACACAGGTAAATATCCATAAAACCAGCTTTCCTCTACATATTTCAAATTTATGTAGGTTACCATTTATGTGACCAGCGAAATACTTTACATTTTAATCTTTCAAGTCTTGCATGTGCGTTAAAATTCCTTGCAATCCTTAAAATGTCCTTTGGGTGTATTTTATAGGGTTTTATGGTTTTGTATTCTTGAAAACAACGACATTTATGCTCCAATACTTTTCTCCAGTTCCACAACACGTCTTTACGCAGCTAAACTCAACAATGCGATGATCCTTTTTCACTGTCTGCTCCTCGTTTGAGGCAAAGAAAATTTCACCCTGAAACCTCAGCGACAAAAAAGCAAAAAACGGTAGCAAAGAGACAATTTTTGTTACCATAATTTTGGATGTCTATGTTTGCCATTTCAGCGCAAAAGATGGATGACTGTTGAATGTTTTGAAATGTTTCTTACATTTTTTCGGAATGTTTTTGTCTTCCAGCGACATGGAGCGCATAAATGGTGTAGCGGCGTCCTACCTTTTGCTTCCATGCGAAGGAGCTTTGTGTCATTGTATTGTCCCCGTTCGTATTTGCAGACATTTTTCTTAATTTACTTTCTTAAGTTGTAAATTTATTTTCCATGTAAGCGCAGATAAACATAAAATGGTAAATTATATTACACAGGTTGTGCTCGGGGACTTTGAAGGGAATTATTCCCCAATGACTGATGTCTGTTTGTCTTTCGGGTTGTTTGGATGACTGTTGTTTGGTTGGTTGGTTCAGGGCTAATATCGCCTTCCCCCTAGTGCTGGCCTCTCGGTTTGGCGGTGGAGTAAAGAGACAGCGGCAAATGAAGTGCATTTTGGAAACTTTTTTTTTGGTAATGGAAAATGGAATTTGAATGTAATACAAAGCGGAAACGTAGCAAGTTTGCAAAAGGTCTTGTACTTTCGTGAGATGAATTAAAGCTTAACGAGATGTTTAAGCAACCATTAAATGGTCAGCAGTACGGGAATTTAAACACCATAACGTGAGGGAGAATGTCCAGGATATTTATGGGCATCCACAGGTATTTGACAGCCAAAAACTTTAACAAAGTCAAAGAAAAATATTAGTGCCGAGATAAATATTAAATTCGGCTTTAAAACGTGGAAGACGATGTTTTGTTATTAGTTATCCCATCAGTAAGGGCAAAACAAAATTTTGCACTCACAACTTACCTATCGCACGACTCGACAAAATGCAATTTTTTGGCTTTTTTTTTTAAATATTGAATATTATTTTTGACATATATTGATGTGCAAATACACGACAAATGACAAATTTCTGGATATTTGAAAGTAAACATTTCCTGAAGACTTCTTGTTGGTAAGATCTCACAGTACACCAGAGTCTTTCCTAAATAATTTGGAATACTCACTATTAAAATGAGCTCTGGAATAGCACTACATAAAGCCGAATATACTCGTAAACAAAGACAGACACTTAATTAACGTCGCTTCATCTCATTGGATACTTCACTGTGGAAATTAAAATTGCTGTCGAATGTTTAGAGTTTTTCCAAGCGAATTTTTGCAATGAGTATAGTGGAGCATAGACGCCAAATACCATAATTTAGGCTTATATGTGATTAGGGCATTAATCTGACATCAATCAAAAAAAAAAATCGCAAAACCAAAGAAAATAATAAAATCATCAATATAATCAGATCTCTTTAACAAATCGTCGTCATGAAAATTTTATATTTTATTTTGTTTTATAGGCCCCTATTGGTAAACGTTAACATTTTGTTTTATTTTGTCGCTTTTTGAATCCTTCTTAACACAACGCGGGTGACAACATCTTCCCCCAAACCCTATATGTCAAAAATGAGGTAGTTTTCGTAACTAAACGCTCATTTTCCGAAATATTTAAATTTTTCTAATGTTTCCAATGTTTTTCTAATGTATCTGTTCGCATGCCGGTTGAACTACTTTAGGTGGGAGACTGAAATATTGTACGCAAATATTTGTTAGTTAGAGGCAGGTTAAGTAAAATTGACGAAAATTAGTATAGTAGAAAAAAAAAGTTGACAGAGCCTGCACGCTAAAAATGGGTATTTTTCGGGAAATTTCAAAAATGTTTCCAATACTAAATACGATGGCAGGATATAGAATCTTTAACAATTTATTTCAATTTATCGTGGTCGTAGTTATTGAAAAATTCTATTTTTACTGGAAAATTGGTTAAATCCGCATATTATATGATACGAAAAGTGGTACTACAGACATGCCTCTTTGGTTGACTTCTACTCTTTGGATCACAAGTAAGTGAAATCGAAATCCTTCTATCATAGACTAACAATTTTTAGCATGTTTCGTTAATTAAAAATAATACACGGTGATATTTGATGATTTATTTCAGATGTACAGGTAGTTCAGATGACAGATATTTAACAGCTGACAGTCTTGCCAAACCAGCGGTTATGAAACCAATAAATGGATAACGTGTTATATTTATATACGTTTGTAGGGAACCGCTGCTATTGAAGTATTCTAAGAATATGATTTTTTTCTGGAAAAACAATATAATATATAATGTATGAGAGGAAGGACATATTTAACTCGATATATCGTTCAAGACTTAAAATTAAACTTTTTCGACGATTTCCTAAATTTTATTCATTAAAATAGTACAGTACGGAAATTGATAGATTTGGAAGGAACCACATTAAGTGTGAGCGGTATTATTGAAAAATACTAACAATATATTACAATGGATATAACATAGGAAAACAACAAGCTTACTCGCTGTAATACGAGGGTGGTCCACAAACTAGCCGACCTAACAAAGAAGACACAAAAAAGTTGAGAAATTTTTTTTTATTTTAGTCAATACAGCTTCTATACCCTAATTGCAGTAAGAACTCTCAAACTCCTTAAAATATCCATCTCCCGTAGACTTAACCTCTTCATTGTTGGCAAATCTTTTACCTCCTAACCATTTTTTCAAGTTTGGAAATGGAAAATAGTCCAAGAGAGATAAATCTCTTGAATAAAGTGCATGGTGAAGCAATTCGAACTTTAATTCATTAATTTTGGCCATCGCAATAGTGAATGTGTAAACTGGTGCTTTGTCTTGATGAAGCAACACTTTCTTTCCCATCAAATGCGGCCTTTTTTCCAAAATTTCACCACGTAAACGCTGCAATAAATTAGCGTAGTATTCGCCGTTGATGTTTTTTTCCATTCAGAAGATTTTTCCAGAGAAGATGAGCAATAAAAATAATCCCATGTGAATTATTATAAACAGATGCCATGGCCTTGCCTGCACGACACGATTCTCCCATTCCAGTCCACTGCTTTGACTGCTTCTTTGTCTCAGGTGTAAAATGGTGGACTCATCCATGATTAACAATCGAAGCAAAAATTCGGCTTTGTTGTGGTGAAACATAGCCAAACACTCCACTGATCAACTGAACATCTTCACGCCGCTTTTTTGCTCTATTAAAAGCAATCGCGGCACCCATATTGCGCACAGCTTCCCATTTTGAAATCTTCGGTCAATATAGGATATATAGCACTTTTTGAAATGCCTATCATTTCAGCTAGCTCAAGCACCTTCAGCCGACGATCATGCAATACCATTTTGTTTATTTTCTTAACTGTGTCTGGCGTGGACACCTCAATTGGTCGACCACTACAGTGTTCGTCTTGGTAACTCGTACGGCCATTCTGAACAAAAGGGACGCATTGAAACTTGAAACATACTCGTATGTTTTACAAGGTTGCCACTTCCAATTAAAATAATCGTTTTTCAATCTACTGGCACCATCTATACCTCAGATCGGCTAGGTTTGGGACCATCCTCGTATTGCTTAGGAAAGAGAACCAACTATCTTGTGATGACCCGGTACATCACTCACCACATCTTGAACCGAAATCTTGGGTGAAAGTTATATATAAGCACTGGTATTACTGCACCTGTGGCACCTGTTGAACTTAACGCTTATCTACATACTTGTTTAAATTGAAATTGCTCCTGATTTTGTGATCTTCTAGCACTTCGTTTAGCGTAGATAGCCGCTATTGTTATTACATTCGGTGCTGTGGACATTAAAGTTAAATCTGTTTAGCTTATTTCTGATTAAATATTCACGACATTTGCGAAAAACATATTACTTCTATCCTTATGCGATACATACTTTGAAATGCATTGCACGTCTTCCGCACTAAATAAATTTGTAATGAAATCTTTGTACTTGACTTCATCCTTATTATTAGAATCTTTTTTAGCCACACTCTATCTATCCTAAAAATTCTAACTAATGGCCGTAGCTCAGCTCAAGTTGGAAAATTGTCATATAATATATGTCATTCCTAATGATATCTCTGAAAGAAAGTATTGACCAGTGAAAAAATAGGAGTAAGATAACATAATAATATTTTATTTGCAACAGAGTTTTGCCAGAAAATGAACGAAAATCATTAAAATCTTTAATAAATAAGTTATAAAGATGCGTACCAGAGAATACGAAGCCAACTTTTAATCAAGACAATCGTCACCTTTAGATTAAACCCAAGTTTTATGCCTGAAGGCACGGGGGGTTAAGCTGGTATATATCAATTTATCGTCCACTGCTATGATTTAATAATTTAAATAGTAAACAACGGACAATAGAGTGAATTTTATTTCAATGATTCTTTCCCTTGTACACATCTCTTGCAAAAGTCATGTAATTTTATAAACAACCTCCAGTTATGAAACTTGTTCATCAAATGCTATTTTCATTACAAAACAATTGCTTGTTCTCATTTTTTCTCCGCTTGTTAGGTTTTTGTTCCATCATTGTCATCATTTTGTAGAAAAGTTGTAATCTAAGGATACAAGGAAAGAAAATAGGATTCGGTCACACACGTATTATTATACAGCATTTCAGCAGGAACGGATTCAGCAGAGGCAGGAGAGATTGCAGGATATCTCTTAGGTATTTCTTGGTACTTGTTGAGCAAATGGCTTATATATGATATGTTTTCTCCATTTTACGATGATGACGGGACAAGTTGTATATTGAACTAATGAGCATTTTCGAGTAGCAGAGAGAAAGATAGAGGACAACAATTATATTTAGATAGCGCCCGAGACTACTAACAAACGACTATACTTAACCCATTTATAAACTATGTGAAATTAATGAAGAAGAAATGGACTGCAGAAAATACAAGTATGAAGAAAAAAAAAAACGAACATTTTATGGTGGGCTTACAAAAGGACCTTCGATATTAATTTCTTATTTAATTCAAACATGGAAAATTTTAACTAAACCTTGAGGAATTTTATCATTCTTAAATAAAAATGAATCTTGTGAAAATGCAATTTCCTCGCTTGAATTTTACCGCCTCTTTTTCGTATACAGCAGTCACATTAAGGTGGAAAAATCCGCATCTACAGAGTGACTGATAAACAATGTGAAATTGCATTAAGAAACACAAATATATATATTTTTTTAATTCATATACATGATTTTTTCTTTATTTATATGAAAAAACAACATATTTTCATTGTCTTTTGAATGGCTTTTAAAAATAATCCAGTTTGTGTGACATCATTATTCGTTACTAATATTGTTTGAACATATTTCTTTAAATCATGTAAGACTTGTAGACCGTGTTTTGCGAACTTACATAGGAAAAAATCTGAAGAATTTGGGGGCCAACCGAATGTAGAATTTCTTGGATCATTGTCGCGTGCGGAGGTGGATTTCGTGGGAGTTCAACCATAGGTGTAGGTTCAAGCATGACTGGGGGAACCATAACGAAATAATATCGTACTTAAAAGTAGTCGCTGCAAATTTTGAACGCTATTGGCGCCACAGTCCCCTGGCTTCCGCAAAACTCCGACTCCCAAAGCAGTACGTCATTGGGTAATTAACTCAACATCGTGCATCATCAAGCCGACATCTACCTCTGGCTAATTCCGACTTACTTACACCCAGGTGAAAGTGTCCGATATTTACCACCGGTTTCAAGCACGGTAGTGTCAATCACCCAATTTCGACTAATTTGGTAAGTGACGTATGTCAACGCTCCAGCTACCAAAGCGAAATCCAGCAACAAATTTAGCACCGTCATCGGTCGCAACAACCACCACCTGTAGCAAATCCAATTAGCAATTTTCACGACAAAGGGGAATGTACACCAACTCCATCTCGTCTGTTAAGTGACGTACCTCAACGCTCCAGCTATCAAAGCATAATCCAACAACAGATGTTGCACCGCCAACGATTACGCCAACCACCACACCAACAACGGCTTTAGTTAGGATGGAGGATACACCTTCTGAAACAACTCGGACAAAACACTTTCACTTCCAGGATCCTAACGAGGAATAAGAATAAGCAAAACGAGGATAACCGTGAGTACAGTGAAAACCACTAACAGCTAGAAACTTCGATTGTGAATCGCAGTTGGGAGTTAGGGCTATCCCGGCTTGGGATAAGCTAATAATCGCCAAGTCTTTGAGGGTTCCGCACAGAATAGGAGACATTTTAGTGGTAAGGTATTGTCACCGCCACCGGAGAAGTGAACTTCGTCATCAAACCCTGATTTTTTTTCCTTGATGTCTTGCGGATATTGACCCTAGCGGTTACCGAGAGTAAACTCTGGTAAAATAAATCGATTTCGGATTCTTTAGAGAAAGAATTCCGATTGGCTATTGTAAACGAATCGACCGTCCAATTGATTACCTAGGTGACCTAGGCAAGGTCTAGAGCCATATTCTATTTTCTTCGCCATTTCATTACATTTTTGCCCAGCAAAGCCTTTGAATTTTCTCAAAATTCCTTGAATCAACAACCTGCCGGACCATTAAAGTCTGAATTTCACACTAATAGGTTAATTAGTATATAAGTTTACAATATCTGAACACATACTAACATATGCTACTAAGTCATATATTATACATTGTTAAACCAGTTCCTATGGGAACGATAAGAATTATAATGAAATATGAATTAATCTGAGAGAAGAATTAATAATATGAAATCGGACTAAACTATTGTACTAAAGCTGAGTATTGAGTGGTGAAAATGACAAGGGGCAACGCGATAGTTAAGAGACTTGCCATGGTTAAGGGGAGGATTGAGTACATCAGCGCCCATATTGAAAATCAAAGAATGGTTCTGGTCATCACACTGAAACACATTTCGTGTCATGCTGAGTCTATTTCTCCATTGAAACGAACTCCCACCCAAGCCCGACGAGTCATAACCGTGCAATAATTGAAAAGATGTCAGTGTGGCAGTGGGGAGCTGGACTGTAGAAACGAATATTCAATCCAATTCGGCATTTTCTCATTTCGAAATTAGTATAGCGAAGAAATCTGACGTGTGGGGTAAGCGACGTCTGAAGGAAGTGGAAAATGTTCGAGAGGAGAATACTGAGCGCAAAATAAAGACATGACAGAAATTATTGCACTTTCTTCAAAGAATTTGATCACCAATAAAATGTTGGAGAGCTGAATATAAAAAATATTTTTTTTAAATATTTTTGGAGCAATTTATACCAAAAATGCAGCATTTCTAACCAATTTCTAGTGTTTGTTTTTGACAAACTCTAGTGAAATTCGTTCGTGGAATAAACATAAATTTCTAACTTTGAATTTTTCTTCAAAATTCTGTACGACATAATTTTTCTCGTTAAAATATAAATTTAATGTTAAAAGATGTACATATATTAAAACTTATAATCGAATGATGTCTGTATATTAATATGGGAGAACCAACTTTGATACAAAAAAAGATTTAATATTTTTTGGTAATTTATTCCCGGGTACGGTAAGGTACTTGTCCTATTGAAGAAGGAAATATTCCATTGGACATTGTTTGGTCGTTAAGCAATTTACCTGCATTGCCAACTAATTTTGTATTGTTTCCAACAAAAACATTCGACTAACTTATGTTTTACGCCGTTATATGGTCAATAATATATTTGTAAAATTGTGTCTTTTATTATTTTTATTTCATATCATAAGTTTATAAATGTATTATCGAACACATTGTGACGTAAAAATGTAAATTATTCCGATTTCAGTATTAGGAACTAATAAAATAAAAAATGGTTAGCGTTGCCACATAAAAATTGTTCCCTGCAAAAAAGTACATTACTGTCTGGTGGAAAAATTTTGCTTCAAATTTCATAATAATTTTTTTTAAATGCAGTTTTACCTCGAACAAAAAAAATTCTTAAACTAATAACATATTATAACAGTAATCGCATTAATAATGATTTACAATTATCATTCTTAGCAGTAGCATCAAACATTACACAAAATTTCTATTCATACTGAGATCATCACGAATTGCATGAATTTTAAAAAGAATACAACCAGTTCGTGGAAAATTTTCGAAAAGACAAAAGTCTGTGCTTTAATATTGATTAGGCTTATACCATATTATAATGTATTGATCAAACGTAGTACCTAAACCGAATTTTGTTCGATAGAGATGATGTATTTGGTACTCAAGTGAATAAATAGTATATTAACTAATATACAATCAGAGACTTAAGTTTAAATACACCCTATAATTTTGAAGTTTTAAGAAAATGAAACAACTATCAAAAATTTTAAATATGTAGTTTTATTACATATTAAAAATAACTAAAAATAAAAACAAAAAATATTGACTTCATCATGAGTATAACGGTTAATCCAACAAAAACAAAATAATAAAGGGGACAAAAGTTTAAATACATGCATGCATTAACGGAATAGCACGAATGATTTTGCTTTATTATAAGTATGGATGTACCGTTATTTTTGTTGGTTGGCTTTTTTAATCCTTTTTATTCACATTCAACAAGTTTTCGAGCAAGTCATGATCGTATTCAAGTAAAAAATGGGCAAAGGAAAACAAATCTAAACTGGAGTAAAAAATTTAATAATTGAACATTTTAAAGAAGGCAAATCTTTCAGAAATATAGGAAAAACTATTATATTGTCATGTGCAAGTGTGCAAAATATTATAAGAAAATATAAAATTTATAATACTGTTGATAATAAACCCAGAAGCGGGCGTATAAAAAAACTTTCTCGGAGGGATGTGAGCCTAATTGTTAATGAAGTGC
>JAHXMU010018761.1:0-10800 GCA_019455685.1 Philornis downsi
GCGATAATTGTAAGACAGACGATCTCTTGCGAGTCGACATTTGTGGATTTCCTCGTACTGACTCCATAACTCTCTCAACATTGTCTTCGGTCCTAGATGTTCTTGGGCGACCATTTGCTTGTGGTTTAAATGTTGAACCGGTCTCTTCAAAATGCTTTACCCATATTTTAATTAAATTAGCACTCGGAGCTTCACTAATTCGCCGTAGTCCATATTCAGCACAATATAGTCGCTTAGTAGCAATATATGAACGAGAGTTCTCGTAAAATGTGCGCACGCAAAATGCGCGACGCTTCCCGTCGAAGTGATTCATAGCAACTAAAACTCCATGAGCCCGCCAACCCAATGATGTAGGCGCATCCCACCCGCGCCTTTTCTACCCCGCAAAAAAAAGATAATGCAATATGCATGTTCTATTGCGCCACCCTGTATCAGAGCCGTGGTTGTTGGTGGGCGCAACACTAGCATAGGAAAAAAAACTCGGATCGCCACTTTATTGTAGCTGAGATATGGACAATAAAGGAATTCTTTTGCATCCCACGATTGAGACAGGCGATAGCTTCTCACATTCAGTAAGCCTACACGGATTCTATTTTTAGACTCATCCAACGGGGTTGACAGTAAAACGACGATTCCGAATGTCAGAGTTTGAGAAGCATTTACAAGACTTGTCGATTACTCGCGACTACTCGAGGTGTTCATCCGATACATCCGCTGGGAAAGTCAAGGTTCTGGAAGTAATTTCAAAACTAAGCGTGACGATTTGGAAAGGGAGCACAGAGGACCAAAAGTGCAATGCAGTATATAAAAGTAATGCCTAAAAGTAGTGCCTAATTCAGTCACTTATTATAAAGGGTGGCGCATAAGTAACGTTAACAGCGACTATATTGAATGCATTCTTGTGCAGCATTTGGTTTTAACCAATTGAACCAATTGCATCTTATATGGAAAAAGATGTAACATTTGCAAAATTCTTTGCAAAGACCGCCGAGACATCTCTAACCGGTGAGAACATCGCCTGGTGGAAATTTCGGGGTTTCCTCCAACACTTGCCCTCACTCGAGCAATGGTCACTTCATTTCGAACTGAAGATCACAGACAGCCCCTTGTTGGCCAAAACGCTGAACCAATTGGTAAATTGTTGGAGCGCTAGGAGCATTTCGAACATGAAAGAAATTTCGATACGATCTGAATAATCGAATGCTGATTTTCAAAGTAAAATTGAACAACTTTGGTTCTTTGTTCTGTGCTGAGTCGTTCCATCATAAATTTCCCAAGTATTATTTACTTAATTCTGTAAAGAGACAAAAAGAAAAGACTTAAACAAAAAATGTATTCACTGATCAAATCTTAATGTTGCTTATGCGCCACCCTATATAACTTATGCAGATATTTGTTTGTTAATCAAAAGAAGAAGTGTGCAAGAAAATAGTTCTTAAGTTATTTGATACTTTAACGATTTAAGTCTTTTCGATTTCGTTTGTTTCTTAAATGTTTTAGTACCTGTCGTTACTTAGATCCTGTGCTTTTATAAATAAAATCATAATTTCCAAAGAAATTTGTAGGGAAACACTTAGGACGATGAATATTAGCAAATCACTCGTGATTTGATATGTAATAGCATACATCGTAGTAATATTGAGCTCAAATGAAAAATTTTATTGTGGCATAAATGTTGTTTTAAAAATGATTTCCACTTTGTTTCAAACGTCACAGAAACATCGGTCAAAACGTAACCAAAAAAAATTTTGGCCATTTTTCCCAAACCACAAATTCCGTTGCAAGAAGTACTTGCACGATTCCTTTAAATTCCACCAGAGCGGAAAGAGATATTTCATTTTTCAAATGTTTCACCCTTAATGGATTGGTCTTAGGAATTTATACAAAGGGTTATCCATTTAATGGTTTTGAAAAGCGCCGGTCTGGCAATGCTGCCAGCTGTAAAATACCTGTCATCTGAAGTGTTATTTACTTAATGAAACGTTTGACATTTGTGAATATGGATCGTTTTTAACCAAAGAACGCGTAAAAACAGTTAAAACTTACTACAAAAGTGGTGATTTAAACGTGAACACTTTTCGTGCATTACGGGGTGATTATGATCGTAATAATCGACCTACTGTGCAAGGAATTGGCAAGATTATAAAGAAATGTGAAGAGACTGGAAGCGTTATTCATATGATCTGGCCTGGCCATCGCAATGTATGCATTGCCGAAATTATCGTTTCATTTAGTGAAAGTGTGGTGAATAATCTGAATTTGTAGATTCCACGGCGTTCCCAGCTATTGGGCCTATCTTACGGCTCATTATGGCTTGTTTTGCATTTTGGTTTCCACCTCTATCTATACAGAATCCAACTCACGCCACAATTGAACGCCGCAGATATGCTAATTGGGTCCTACAGCAACAAGCTTTCAGTGTTGATTTTTCGAGCAAAACCTTCTTCAGCGATGAAGCTCATTTCTCACTCGGTGGTTACGTCAAGAAGCAAAATTGTATCATATGAGGCTCGGAGAACCCAGAAGTGATTGGGGAAAAGCCATTGCATCCAGAAAAAGTGAACGTTTAGTGCGGATTATGGTCAGGAGGTGTCGTTGGGCCGTATTTTTTCGAAAATGACGCTGGAAAAATCGTTACCAATTCATTCGGAGAGTTATGGTCGTATGATTAGTGATTTTTTTTTGCCTGCAATTGAAGATTATGAACTGGACGATGTGTGGTTTCAACAACACAATGCCACAAGCCTCACAACTAGACGCAATTTTGGCTTAATTGCATGAGAAGTTTTCAGAAAGCGTAATTTCACGTTTTGCCGACGCCAATTGGCCACCAAGATCATGCGATTCGACGCCGTTAGACTTTTGTGTAGGGGTAAGTCAAAGATATGTTTACGTCGATCCCTAAAAGTTGTTAAATTTGAAAATTAGCATGCAGCAAGTTATCGCCGAGATACCGCCCGAAATGTGCGAAAATGTGGTCGAAAACTACCTCAAAATGATCCACGGCTGACACCAATCCAGAGGCAATCATTTAAATGACATTGAGTGTTGCGTACATAATGGCAGAGTCTAAGCACTAAAATGAAATCAAAGCTTCATCGAAATCATAGCTTTAAGTGTGATTTGTTTAACTTTTGTTTTGAAACCGAAAATATTGATGACACGATATTTGAAAAATCATTCCGAGATATAGGAAAAGTGCCAGCGTGGCACTTCCAAAATTGCAAAGCACAATTGCGGGGAGGAAATTCGAAAAAACCTTTCTGCCGGTACCTCAGCATACAAAATAGCATGGAAAACTTTCTAGTCGTTTTAAATTCTATTGCTTGGAGAAAATACTTATATAAGTTCAACTTTTCTATCTTGGCTTGCAAACTCATTTTGTCTTATTTGTGTGACAGATTTCAGTTTGTAAATTTCAATGGAAGAAATTCGAATGTCTTGGCTCTAAACTCGGTCGTGCTGCGGGGCTCGGTCTTAGGACCACTTCTTTTCTCATTTTATGTTAATGATCTAATGGATTATTTAGATAATGGAATTTGTTCTGCGTTCCTATTTGCTGATGACATTTTGCTGTACTTTAATGGTGATCGAGATTTTCCTGATGCACTGGAGAATAAAATAAATTATTGGCTCGACTGCACTGTGCAATGGACTGTTCATAATTCAATAGTGATTAATCCGTTTAAGACTACAACTATTTCGTTTGGCTGCCCGAGTAGTAATGCATGATATAACATATATTTGGGGCGCAGGAGAATTGAGTTTGTTGATAGTTATAAATGCTTAGGTATTGTGATCGACAATAGGTTGAATTTTGAAACTTATATTGACTCTGTGCGCTCCAAAGTATGTATATGGGGTATTACGTAGCCTCTACTCTCTCGTTGGGTTGGCGGGCTCATGGAGTTTTAGTCGCTATGAATCACATCGACGGGGAGCGTCGCGCATTTTGCGTGCGCGCATTTTACAAGAACTCTCTTCATATATTGCTACTAGGCGAGTATATTGTGCTGAATATGGGCTACGGCGAATTAGTGAAGCTCCGAGTGCTAATTTAATTAAAATATGGGTAAAGCGTTTTGAAGAGACCGGTTCAACATTGAAACCACAAGCAAATGGTCGCCCAAGAACATCTAGGACCGAAGACAATGTTGAGAGAGTTATGGAGTCAGTACGAGGAAATCCACAAATGTCGACTCGCAAGAGATCGTCTGTCTTACAATTATCGCGACGAAGTTTGCAACGAATTTTAATATTGGATCTTAAACTGCATCCATATAAGCTGCAATTAACACAAGAATTTAAAGAGTCTGACTTCATAGCCAGGCTCGCATTTGCTAATGAAATGCTTAATCGATTTTCCAATTTTGACAATATCCTTTTCTCTGACGAGGCTCATTTCCTTATGAATGGGTTCCTAAACCGTCAAAATTGTCGTTACTGGAACAGTGAAAATTCCAAAATCAAATACCAGAAACCATTGCATAGTCCTAAAGTGACAGTATGGGCAGCAATCTCTTGCAGAGATTGGTCCTTTTTCTTCGAAAATGCGCGGGGCCAAAACGTCACGGTTAATACGGAACGCTATGTTGAGATGTTGGACGGATTTTTGGCTCCAGAAATTGAAAGTTCAAGAATAGCGAATTCCAGAACTTGGTTCCAACAAGATGGAGCTACCTGTCACACATCAAATGACTCCATGGCGGTGGTGAAGCAGATGTTCGCTGACAGACTGATTTCGAAAAGAGGTGATATCCCATGGCCCCCACGTAGTCCAGACTTGACGCTTCTTGACTTTTTTTTTGTGAGGATACCTCAAACACAAAGTCTACAGTAATAATCCAAGAAACATCGTTCAGCTCAAGGAGAATATCCGTGGTGAAATAGCAGCCATTACACCAGTATTACTGAAGAAAGTTTTCAATAATTTTCGTTTGCGGTTAGCGGAGTTCCGTCGTAGAGAGGGTCACCATTTAGATGATGTCATTTTTAAAAAAATAAACTCCATTTATTACTCTACAATGCCTTAGATTTATTTTAACCATACCTTTGTATCTATTTTTTAATCTATTTTTTAAATACGCACGTTCTATTGCGCCACCCTGTATATTTATACATCTATTTAAATAGATTTAAGATTGTTACAGATACTCAGGAATTTATTGCTGTGTAATACGTATTTTTGGCCTTAAAAGCTTAGTATTACTGTTTTTTTTTTTTTTTTGAAAAATAAATAAAATAAATAAATAAAAATAAAATAGTATAGGGTGATTTCTTAATGGAGTTTATTAAAAAACTGAATAAAACACTCAAATTTGCATCATATGTAAAATTTTTTTATTGGAATCGATAAATTGGTCTTTGCCTTTCAACTTTTAAAGGTAATTTCATGTAAATGTCGTCCGCGGCTCCGTCTCAAAATGTCCATTCGGAAGGTCCAATTTGTCGTCACTTTTTCTAGCATTTCGCCCTGTATTCCACGAATAACGCGTGTTATGTTATCCTGTAAGGCTTCAATAGTGCTCGGCTTGTCCACATAGACTAACGACTTGACATAACCCCACAAGAAATAATCAAGAGGCGTTAAATCGCAAGATCTTGGGAGCCAACTCACAGGGCCAAATCGAGAGAAAAGCTGTCAAATTCATCCCTCAAACATATCCATTGTTTCACGAGTAGTGTGGCATGTTGCACCGTCCTGATAAAACCACATGTCAACCAAGTTCAACTCAGGCAATTGGGGCAAAAAACATTGCGTATCACGGCTCGATATCGTTCGCCGTTGACGGTAACTCGATCTTTGAAGAAAACTGGACCGATGATGCCACCAGCTCATAAACCACACCAGACTGTCGTTTTTTTCAGGCTGCATCGGTAATTCATGTACGGCATGTGGCTGTTTATCACTCCAGATGCGACAGTTTTGTTTGTTTACGTATCCGTTCAGTAAGAAATGAGCCTCATCATTGAAAACAATTTTTCGATACAACAGCGGATTTTCATTGAGCTTTTGTAAAGCGCATTCAGCAAAAATTAGACGTTGTTGTAGGTCATTCGGCTTCAATTCTTGCGTGAGTTGAATTTTATAGGATTTCAAACCCAAATCGACGTGTAAAATTTTCCTTTTCCTTGATTGGGGCAGGTCATTCGGCTTCAATTCTTGCGTGAGTTGAATTTTATAGGATTTTGAATCCAAATCGACGTGTGGTTAAGTAACACATGCCCAATCGCTGAGAACGACGACGAATCGTCATTTCACGATCGTCATTAACACTGGTCGCTACGGCTGCAATATTTTCTTCGGTACGCACTTTACGCGATCTAGTCGATGGTTTTATGCCCAACAAAGTAAATTTGGTGCGAAATTTGGAGATAACAGCACGAATTGTTGATTCAGCAGGTCGATTATGACGACTATAAAATGGTCGTATCAAACGATGCCCATTTGTCACAGAGCACGAAGTTTGATAATAAATTTCAACCTGTTGCAATCGTTGCTCTTTCGTTAGGCTTTCCATGATGAAATGGCAGAGTATACTGTACACTTTTCACTTATACAGATGACGTTTGGACGCCATTACCAACTAGTGCTGCCAACCTGAAAAACTTAAATCTTAAAAAATCAGCCCATATTTTTACAGGTAGGTGTCTTTATAATTGTCAAACTGATGAATACAGACTTCGAAGAAGGAAATATTTCGTAAATAATTTTAAAATAAATCATCTTCATATTTGGAGGGTTATGTTTGGGTATCTGGCTTTTTATAGACAAAACATATAATGTTTGTTGATTTGGTTTAATTTGTTGATCTTTGATCAAAAATTTCTGTCGCTCTGTCGCCTACGATTATAGTAGTCTGGCACATTTTTTTACAACTAACTTTTGCACATCCCCACAGTCCCCAAATGTTTTGTCATCTCTGCATCAGGAAGCGACCATTGAACTTTGCTGTTGCCATTATAGAACATGAATGAACAAAAAAGAACGAAGAAATAAAGGAAATCAGTAACATTTCAATTTACTGCGCAATCCTCATAATTTATAAATGCTATTTGTTGGTTTCGTTAGTTACATCTACCCCCCCACCTTCCGCACTTCGCTGCAGTTGACCCAACCACTATTTTGTGCGGCTTTAGTCAGGGATTTGTTGTTTTCGTGGCTCAGCGTATATAAAGCTGTTGCAACGGCAACAAGGACATTGCTATTCACATATTCGCTCGCGTTATAGCAATGAATTTCTAATATTTGTTGTTGTTGTTGTTGGTGTTAGTGTTGTTTGTGTAGTATTTGTTAAATGATTTATCGCGTCAGATAGCGGTGCAAAAACCCAAAACCGAAAACGTCTTTGGAATTTCGGAAGAAATGTTGCATTTTGAGGAGAGTGCAGGCAAAAAGAAAAAACAAAAAACCCAAGCGAAGACACCAGCAAATTTTTGGCGACATTCTGTACATGCCATTGATGGCTAAATGGCGGTGGTATCCTTGTATATGTATGTGTATCGTTGTATTTATACAAGCGAATGTGTATTAGCAATTTCCTTGCTGTTGGTGCTTTTACTGCCACTTGTGCGACAATCGTCGTCATTACATGCAACATATTTTCGTTGCGTTCAACTAAGAAAATGCAACAAATTTTCCTTATTGTCTTTAAAAGCTGCGGCAACATGGTTTCGCGCTTTCTCCATTTATTCTACATAGAATCTATTTGTGCAAACATCCAGCCATTTTTCAAGCTACAACGATTTTTGTCTTAGCTGGCAAATATCTCTCGCCAAGTCACGTAGTTTTTCGGTTGTTGCAACCACAACTTTTTCCGAAGGATGGCTCATCTCAACACTGAAGATGTTTCTTCTTTGTTTTTGTGGGATAACTCAAAAAAAAAAAAAAATAAATAAAAATAAAAAAGAAACACTGTGCCACCAACTAGTTGGTGGAGAGAAATTACTTATATGGAGCATTTTTCGTCCATATTTTATGTGAGATGCAAATAATTTTCGAATTTAAGTTACGCACGTACGCAAAATCCGTTTAGATATTCTAAGTTCGTTTGCTCTTCTGTACGAAAAGATTCAGTTTCCGTTTTAACTTAGCTTGCAACATATAGAATTATGGGTGATTTTGAAACAAGCTATAATAGATTGGCTAAAATGTGTCACAAATGTAAATTTTTACATTAACAACAGTGAGAGCTAAATGAAGTAGCTGGAAACTGCTGTGATCATATCCAATTTTAGCAAAAATCTAGATTAGTTTACATTTTGCTTAAACGTTTATATGGCTTGTTACGAGGATATTCTTCAGTTGACATCATCACCGAGATGCCGAATTATTTAGGATAACAAACAACAGATTTTAACACAAAAACGAGTCATGACTGTTTTATATAAGCCGGGGATGAGCAATCGGTAATACTAAGAGCATTAGCGGCTTTGAATATTCAGACTCCGTTTGTAATAAACTTGAACTTTCAATTTACAGTGATGTGAAAAATAATAAGGACACTTATGCCCAACCATAATATTTGATCAGAAAATAAGTAAAATGAGAGAATTGCTCATAAATAACCGTATTAATTTTCAGCTAATACAGGGTAGCCCAGAATGAACGAAGTGGTGTGAATTCCTTATAACTTTTTTATTATAATTTTTTTTTCTTTTCTTTTTAGTATTTTGTAAAGAAGACTTGGAGAATTTACAATGGAGCAATACACAACTGAACAACGTGCCCAAATCGTTAAAATTTACTTTGTAAATCAACGGTTCATTGTGCTGACTCAGCGTGCATACCGTCGTCAATTTAATGTGCGGGTTGCACCCTCTCAGTCAACAATAAACCGTCTTGTTGCAAATTTTCGAAAACAAGGAGCAGTAAGGAACCTTCCTGGTGCTGGCAGACGACGAACGGTGCACACGGATGACAATATTCAAGTGGTACAGGAGAGTATTCAGGAGGATCCACAAATATCAACCAGGAGACGTTCGACACAACTTGGCATCTCAAGAGGGTCGCTGCAGCGAATTTTGCGTAGCATAAGAATGTTTCCATACAAAATTCAAATTGTCCAAGAATTGAAACCGACAGATTACCAGCAACGACTTGACTATGCAATTTATTTCCAGGAAAAAGCACAAGAGAATCCTAATTTTATTCATAACTTAGTTATGAGTGACGAAGTCCATTTCCAATTAAATGGGTTCGTTAACAAGCAAAACTGTAGGATATGGGCTACGGAAAACCCGAGAGTACTTCATCAACGACAATTACACCCAGTTAAGTGTACTGTTTGGTGCGGTGTTTCTTCAGAAAGGATAATTGGCCCATATTTTTTTTGAAAATGAACAAGGTGTTGCCATTTCCATCAATGCTGATCGATATCGGGCCATGTTGGAAAATTTTGTAAGGCCAGCCGTGGAAAACCATCCGCAAATATGGTTCCAACAGGATGGAGCCACAGCGCACACTGCGAGAGCCACAATGGCTCTTTTACGCGACATATTTGGTGAAAGAATAATTTCGCGTACAAGCAATTTTAATTGGCCTTCGCGTTCCCCGGATTTAACCGCTTAAGACTTTTTCCTTTGGGGTTATTTAAAAGGGAAAGTTTATGTTAATAAGCCCAGGACTATTGACGAATTAAAATCCAATATTCGAGACGAAATTAACAACATAACACCGGAAATTTTGCGAAAGGTCATGGAAAATGTGTTGGAAAGAGCACATTTGTGCGAAGCAGAAAATGGCCACCACTTGCGGGAAATCATTTTTAATAACTAATCTAAAAATATTCCCCATAAATTTACTGTATTTAAAAAAAAAATTTTAAAAATATGTCTTAAATAAAAAGTTATAAGCAATTCACACCACTTCGGTCATTTTGGGCCACCCTGTATATTACAAAAACAAGTTCCGTTACAAAAATTCTTAGATTTTGTATACATTTAAAAAAAAGATTATTAAGCAGAGATCAGCTGGTTCTGATTGTGTGAATTAATAAGGACAGTTTGTCGTTTAACTAAACTAAAATAATATCAAAACTTTTAAAAGTTATTTTTTGCATACAAAAGGTAAGAAGAGTGGTTTTAGTGAAACATTAAATTCAATTCAAACTTAAGAACAGCAAAATTTTGTAGTTTTTAGGGAAAAATTAAAAAATCTAAGCACTGTGACTTAGAACTAAAAATTTGCACAACTAAATTTTGTAGTTTTTAGGGTAAAAATGGGAAAATCTAAGCACTGTGACCTAGAACTAAGAAAAACTAAAATTAAAAATTTGCATAAAGATGGAAATTCCTTATAGAAAAATTTCAAGGTTGCTTGGAATTTCAAACACAATGTTTGAAAATGCAGTCAAATGGATTCTGGTAAGAGAAACACGTGCTAGAAAATCAAAAATTACACCTACAGTTAAACGTGAAATCATTCGAGGTGTAACGAAGAATCCATTTATCTCATCGAAACAGATAAAATATGATTTAAACATAGAAATTGACACATCAACAATTCGAAAAACTCTTATTAAAGAGAACCTTAAAGCTTATAGTGCTGGAAAAATACCAATGTTGTCGAAGAAGAACGTACAACAAAGGCTAAAATTTGCTGAAATTCACTCATGCTGGCCTCAAGATGAGTCGAATGAGACAAAAATTAATTTATTTAATTCAGGTAGGGGTCTTCATGCTGTAAGAAGACCAATTAATACGGAATACAGCCCAAAATACACTCTTAAGACGGAAAAGCATGGCGGTGGTAATACAGGGTTGCCCATATTCGACGGACCCATCTGGCAACGCCATAAC
>JAHXMU010018779.1:0-16701 GCA_019455685.1 Philornis downsi
AAGAATTAAAACCCGATGATGCCAATAACCGACTTAACTTTGTCAATTTGATGCTAGAGCGGTTCAACAATTTCAACAACGTGATTTTTAGTGATGAGGCCAATTTTCACCTTCATGGCCATGTGAACAAGCAAAATTGTCGGTTCTGGTCCAAGACTAATCCCCGACGCTTGCATGAACGTCCACTTCACAGCCCTAAGCTTGTCGTGTGGGCTGGGATAACGTCAACCGGTGTTATTGGACCATACTGTTTTGACGACGAAAGAGAGCATGCGATGACGGTTAGAGCGAACAATTATTGCAATATGCTAGCAGACTTTTTGGTGCCAGCTTTGCAAGAACTTCAAGGCAATACCTCGAGGATGTGGTTTCAACAGAATGGGGCCACATGTCATACGGCTAGGGTATCCATAGAGCTGCTGAAAAATGTTTTTCCTGGAAAACTCATTTCGAAAAGGGGGGATATTGAATGGCCCCCACGTAGCCCCGATCTCTCTCCATACGATTATTTTCTATGGGGCTACCTCAAATCGGTAGTCTACGAGAATAATCCGACCAATTTAGAGCAGTTGAAGAGGAACATTATTCAGGAAAGTAACAAAATACCGAGAACAACTTTTCAACGAGTTTTCCAAAATTTGCGACTTCGGTTCCAAGAGTGTCAAGCAGCCGAGGGAAGCCATTTGGGCAACATTATTTTTAAGTCTTAAAAATTCCCATGCTTCTACTTTTTAAAAATACAAATATATTGTTTTATGTTTCGTAGTTTTTTTTTTTAATTGAATATTTAAACCGCCAACACCCTTATGGCCCATCCTGTATATATATATATGTATATATACCTATATATACATCGTATATTGACCGAAGATTTGTAGATGAGAAAACTGTGCGCAAAATGGGTGCCGCGCTTCCTTTCAATTGCTTTCAATAGATCAAAAACAACGCCTTGAAGCATCAGCATCAGTAGAGTGTTTGGCGATGTTTCACCGCAATAAATTCAAATATTTGTTTGATTTATAAGACATGGGTCCATCATTTCACACCTGAAAGTAAGGAACAGTCAAAGCAGTGGACTATAATGGGAGAATTGTGTCCAAAGTGGATGAAGACGGTTCCATTTGCAGACAAGAACATGGCGTCAGTTTTTTGGGATGCGCATGGAATTATTTTTATTGAATATCTTTATAAAGGAAAGACCATTAACGATGAATATTATTATGCTAATTTATTGCAGCGTTTAGGTTATGAAATTATAGAAAAAAGCCAGTTAACACATCCACTCTTGCGGTGGCCAAAATTAGTGAATCAAAGTTCGAATTTCTTCATCATGCAACCTATTCGCCAGATTTAGCTCCCGCGGACTATTTTGTATTTCCAAACTTAAAAAAATAGCTCACGGGTAAAACTTTTGCCAACAATGAAGAGGTAGAGTCTGCGGGTGAAGGTTATTTTAAGGATTTTAACAGTTCTTATTATAAACAGGGCATAGAAGTCATTGAATATCGCTGAAAAAAGCGTACCAAACTAAAAGGAGATAATGTTGAAAAATAAAGAACATTTTTCTTAACTTTTTTGTGTCTTCATTGTTGGGTCGGCTGGTTTTTGGACTGCCCTCGTAATATGAGGTCTCCCCAAATATACATTTGGCCAAAAGCGCCTGCATACTTGTTGTTATTCCGTTTAACCATGACTACTCACATAGTGCAGAATTATCACATTTAGTGAAATAATTGCAACATTAAATTATGATTATTATCGGACAGTCTGTGCAACGCAACGCTATACTAAATATCATAATAACACTCATATGCCACAGCAAATTTTCACAATCAAAAACTCAAAATATGTAACGGACGGAGATTATTCATAAAGGGCTCACTCGTACATTCATTTGAATGAATGTTGGTTATTTCACATTATGGTTAATTTTTAATATGAATGCTCTTTATGTTATTAGTTGTTATAGTTTCTATTTTCATAGCTCTTTTATTTAAATCGCTCTAAGGCATATGAAAACCAGGATGTGAATTGTACACTCACATACACTTTGAAATAAATGCACTCTCGCTCATTAGGGGAGCTCTATTCTTTGAGGCAGATTCAGCTATAAGGATGTCTACTACTACATATGAAGTGCATTAAACTTTATTGTACATGTAAAATGTATAAATGAATAATGCAGTATATGATTAAAGATTATTATGAGATTACAATAATATCCACAGACATAATAAATAGGTTCATATGTAATATAACGATATGAAAGGGATGCAACCACACAAAGACCCGTGAAAAGTTGGTAAAAAAATTAATTACTTTTTCTCATCAGAATGTTTTAAAACGGTTTCCAGAATGTTTCGTACTTAGATGTTTTTTTTTTGTGGACAGTTTTTTAAAACGCCTTCAGAAATACATATGTGTTCATTATGGTTTTATTAATTGCCACACTGAAGTAAGTAAGTAGCAAAATTCTTGAAATATTTGTTTTGCCTAATTATAACAGTCTTGGCATGAGCCAACCGATATGCCGACATTTTCAGCAACTTCTCTGATTGTAATTCGACGATTCTCCATAACAATTTTCTTCACTTTCCAAACATTTTCATCGGTTGTTGATGTGCTGGGGCGTCCAGAGCGAACGTCGTCATTCACAACTTCTCGACCTTCTGTGAGAAGTTTGTACCACTTGTGAACAGTTTTATGACTCAGAGTACTCTCACCGTATGCCACTCTCAACATTTCAAGTGTTTTTGAGCACTTAATTCCATTTTTTACACAAAATTGCAAACTTGATGCATTTTTTGATCCATTTTTTTGGATAGCAGAAAATCGCCGAGCACGCAAAACACTTGTCTTATTTATGCCGCTCACAAACAAACTAAACATGCTATTTGGATGAAACCGTCAACATATCTTCCAGACGAGTGTACCAACATAAAACAAAGATAATAATAATCGAAAATCGAATGTACGTAGCCAGCGAAATTTGAACATTTACCCAATTTTTTTTTGAACTTGTTATTGTGGAACAAACACAAGCAGGCCAGGCTCATTTTTCCTTAGAATATTCGACCTAACATCGTACTTTTCCAACACAACTGTATTTTATAAATTCTCTTGTAACTTCTTGTATTTCCTATTCTAATGCCTGTTCTATATGTTTTTGTCCTTTCAGTTATCTCCATTCGCACTTACGAAAGAAGAATACTTTGATGGCATTTTTGGCATCCCTAATCTTTAATGTGGTTTACATAATGCTGATCGACTAGGAAACCCCAAACAATCCAATTTGTTTATTCATATATCTTAATGGAAAACTTTATTTTTAAAATAAATTTACCAATACGCTAGAAATTATTATTGTAATGTAATTCATTTAATGATAAATGTTATCTTTATATATAAATAAAAAAAATTTCACAACAAAAAACTTTTATTCTAGAAGACTAAAATAACTAAAATAGGTGGTTATGTTATGCTAAATCTAACTTGCACCCTGTTTCCATAAAACGAATCTCTTAATCATTTCGCAAATGAAAAACACCTATTTTTGATTGTCATTTTATTTCATTTTTGGAGTCTTTCATTTCTTTCAAATAGTACTTTAGTGTTATAATATTGACAACATACTTGATGGAATTTTTTATTTTATTTTAAAACTTTGTCAATAAATGAATCCTGGTTCTCACCCTTTCCTTTCATAAACGATTCATTCGTTTGGCTGGTTGAACAGGCTGTTATGCTGCTATTGGTTTTTCTCTTAATCATATACATGATGGTAAGTCAAAACAAATTTTTAAAATCAAATATCAAATCCTTACATCTCATGGCATTAAAAAAATAAAAATTTACTTTCTATAGAAAGTTCAAACAAACAAAGAAAGTACAAAATATTTTTAATGACACCTAAAAAAATTATTATCTTTACTCAATGTAACAGTGTTTTCTTCTTTTTATAATCAAAGCTAAAAATCATGTGAAATTTTAGGTTGGTCCGGTTGAGTGGTTCGCCTTTGAACTATTGATAAAGTTGATAAAGTGATTTTTAAGTCCTCTCGAAGTGCGGTTTTGCTCCGCTTTAATGGTTCAGATTCGCATAAATAGTTTATAATAATAAGATTTTTCTCTCCTATCGTTCCCTGCAATGCTAAAACTCGTAAATACATTAAAATATAAAAATAAGTTTCGGTGACCTGTTCCTCTCAACAACATGACCCCGAAATGTTAACCTTCAACAGTAACAAACCGCGATATTATTAACGAATACAAAAAAGGGTTTAACTACATGTGGATTTACTCAATAAAAATGAAAAGCGAAACTTTGATAGATTGTTGCATTTTTTTTTACTATATATAGACTGCATAAAAGACTTTATATAAATACAGGGTGTTCGTCGGAAAGTTATACTACTTTGTTTGTTCATAATTTTTGATTAAATGAAAAAGAATGAACCTTATATTGATAAATGTTTTATTTAATGTCGGCAATTATGTATGAAATATACATATAATATCAGATAAATGCCAGCCTTTTTTTAATTACATTCTTACACGTTTCACGCGGTATTTCATTAATTTCATCTCGAATATTTTGTTTGAGTTGCTCGAGCGTTTCTGGTTTCTTTATATAAACTTGCATTTCAAATATCACCACAAAAAGTAGTCCGAAGCAGTCAAATCAGACGACCGTGCAGGCCAATTAACATCACCTCACAAATGCGAGCCCTTTTGAGCATATTTTTCATTACATTCTCACACATTTCACGCGGTATTTCATTAATTTCATCACGAATATTTTGTTCGAGTTGTTCAAGCATTTCTAGTTTGTTTGCATAAAGTTTGCTTTTCAGATATTCCCACAAAAAGAAGTCCGGAGCAGTCAAATCTGGCGAGTGTGGAGGCCAATCAACATCATTATTCCTTGTTGTGGAAAGATGTCTCGCAGTAACTCCATTGTAATCCTGACTGTATGCGATGTGGCACCGTCTTATTGATACCACATGTTAATCAAGCCCAAACGATGTAGTTGTGGTGCTAAAAAGTTTTCAATCATATCACGCTATCGCTCCCCATTGACAGTTACCGTTACGCCGTTTTCAGTTTCAAAGAAGTAAAGTCCAATGATTCCTCCCGACCAAATTGCACACCAGACTGCCACTTTCAATGGATATAAAGGTGACTGATGAATAGTTTGAGGGTTTTCCATTGTCCAGAATCGACTATTCAGTTTGTTCACATATCCATTCAAATGAAAACTATGATTTTTTCATGAAAATCGGGGTTGTCATGGGCGAGCTGTATCATCCTATTGGCATATGTACGGTGGCGTAAATAATCTTATGGAAGAAGCTCTTATGTCAACTGAATCTTAAATGGAAACTAATGCAAATTCTTGTGCAAAATTGTGGCCAAAGTTGTTCTTTGAAGACCAAGCTTCTGATCACGACATCGAATTGAGGTTGATGAATTGTTTTGAACAGCATTTCTTGAGCATCATTAATGTTTTCAGCCGATCTTACAGTACGTTATTCGAAATCATTCACTACACTATAAATAGTATGTTTTGTTTTCACGTCGTTTCTCCCAAAAACTTCACGTAACTTCCTCATTGTCACAGTAATCGATGATCGGTTTTGACAAAATGTTTTACGATTAAAACACGTTGGTTTATTGAACATTTTTCCACAATATTTTTCTCTACTTCACGACTGCCAAATATGAACTGCGAAGACTAATGTTTACCAAAATGGCGGCAAAACAAAGTAGTATACCTTCTGGGCAGACACCCTGTAGAATGCAATTTGGAAAATCACAATATCGGGAAATTTATGTAGTGTAGAGAAATATGTATGATAGTTTCTTACTACTGAGTTGCAGACGTCAAACTTCATGATTTCAAACTTCTTTCAGAACTCTTTGCCCTTGTTATGGAGATATCTTAGTAGATTTGTACAGAAATTTTACAAAAAAAAAAAATAATAATAAGATTAATTAATTAATCAAGTTATTTAAGTTTCTTGGAATGGCCATTTCCAATATCTGTGATAACATTACATGTAGATTTTAGTGAGTGGATAAACGGTGCAATTATTTTACAGTTTTTTTCTGTATTTCAATTCTTGAGAAGATTGCAGTAACAGCTACCACCCACCACAGCACATTTATTACACAACAGAATTCTTCTATGTATATTCAATAATGTAGAATTTAATTTATTACATCTTTAAACGTCATTTTCAATGCGTATTAAATTATACAAATTCGTAATTCGCATTTCGGTCTCCTTTTTATTATACAAAATCGTGCGCTAAGCACTATCAACGGCATCATGCGCACTTTTCACCTTCAGACTGGAACATTCTATATAGAAAAGATTCTTATAAAAGCGACACAGTATCAGGCCTTCACTTGGCCCGATACATTTGTTCATGATTTTCGCCATGAATCGGTCACGGAAATCATATTGTAAGCCCATCAGAAACAGTTTAGCATTCGCATCGACTCTCCAGATTCCCTGTAACCATTTTTTGCAAGCTCCTCTCAATGATTTTTGATCCATAATATTAAAACACAACAGAAAAATATGTGCATCGTAACGATTACGATTGAAAATGTTTTCTAACAGCAGACTCTACCTCTTCAATGTTGGCGAATCTTTTATCACCCAGCCATTATTTCAAGTTTGTATATAGAAAATAGTTCGAGTCAGCTAAATCCGGCATATAAGCTGCGTGATGAAGTAATTAGAATTGTAATTCATTAATTTTGGCTATTGCGATAGTGGATGCATGAGCTGAAGCATTTTCTTGATGAAACAACACTTTCTTTTTTGCCAATTGCGTCCTTTTTTCCATAATTTCTTCACTTAAACGCCGCAATAAACTAACGTACTATTCGCCATTGATGGTTTTCCTTTCTGAATATAATCAATAAAAATAATCTAATGCGCATTCCAAAAATACGGACGCCATGACCTTGCCTGCAGATGAAACCGTTTTCGCCTTCTTAGGACACGATTCCCCATTCCACACCACTGCTTTGACTATTCCTTTGTCTGAGTTGTGAAGTGGTGGACCCATATCTCTTCCATGGTTATAAATTGAAGCAAAAATTCGGCTTTATAGCAGTGCAACATTGGCAAACACTCTATCGAAACATCGTCACGACGCTGTGTTTACTCTATTGAAACCAATTGAAAGCAAGCGCGGCACCCATCATGCGCATAGCTATATCATCTGCAAATCTTCGGTCAATATACGATGTATAGCACTTTTTGAAATATTATTTCATTCAGCTAGCTTACGCATTTGCATTTTGTGGATTTCACACATCATCTCCATTGGTCGACGACTACAGTGATCGTCCTGCCAGCTCGCACGGTCTCGTTTAAAGTCTGTTACGCAATATTTTACAATCATAAACAAAAAATTAAACTTCCCCAGAGTATAATTTGGCTCGGCCCTATATTGGATGCCCGGTACCTTTCAAATGGAAATATTGATTTACATAACGGTGGTCAATTTTTCCCACCCTTACAAATCCCCTGAAATCGTTTACTTTTGATGACTCAAATAAACATACTAAACAACGCGGCGCCTTGAAACTTAAAATATATGTTTTAATAAAAATAATTTTTTTTTAACTATTGGCGCCATCTATGTGTCAGTTCAGCCAGTTTTTGGATCATCTTCATAGTTTAATGATGTCCTGTTTGTATAAAGTGGCGCATTAGTAACACTAAGAATTGATCTGTGAGTACATTTTTTGTTTAAGTCTTTTTTCGCCTATTTACAGAATTAACTAAATAATACTTGGGAAATTTATGATGGAAAGGCTCAGCATCGAACAAAGAACCAAAGTTTTTCAATTTTACTTTGAAAGTCAGCATTCGATTATTCAGATCATATCGAAATTTCTTTCATGTTCGAAATGCTCCTGGCACTCCAATAATTTGCCGATTGGTTCAGCGTTTTGGGCAACAAGGGGCTGTCTGTGATCTTCAGCGTGTTGGAGGACCTCGCGCATTTCGAAATGAAGTGACCATTGCCCGAGTACAAGCAAGTATTGAGGAAAACCCTGAAACTTCCACCAGACGACGTTTTGAGCAGTTAGAGATGTCTAAGCGGTCTTTGCCAAGAATTTTACATATGTTACATCTTTTCCCATATAAGATGCAATTGGTTGAGGAGTTAAAACCAAATGATGCACAAGAGCGCATTCAATATTGTCGCCGTTAACGTTACTTATGCGTCACCCTCTACAAAGCATTCAGTTTTCTCGTGTTATCCTTCATATGATTTTGACCTGCCGTGGTGTACACAGATATCGTGCTTATACAGCCACCTATATTTCTTTGAACGTGAGTTACCTTAATGTGTTGTCAAGCAATCAGCAAGTTTATTAACAGCTTCTCAAAATGTTGTTAGGAATCCCATTAAAGCGTATGTCAGTACGTTTGAAATAGAATACGTCCAAGCCCCTTGATTGCGAGAAGTTCTCCCATACTCCATTTCTAGTACATAAAAGAATTGGTTGTTGCTTTACCCTCCATTTGAGTTTATCCAAATGAGGCGAAATGTATGTCAAAATAGGGGCATTAAACAAAATTATTGAAATTCATTAGATCAACATTAAATTGATTGCTGCCGAAGCCAGAAAGAGGCACTCACCTTCGCACTTAATATACAATAAAAATCCAATTTTCTACAAATTGAAATATTTTTCGAAATGAGAACTTAAACGTATTTCAAAGCACGGACATTCAGTCAATTTTATGGGGCAATGTCCTGAAGCAGTTTGATTCCTTTTAATACCGTCTAGCAGCAGAAACTGTTGTCAACAACAGTTCATAAACACAAATTCAGAATTTACTCTCGTCTATCATCACACACCTTCACCCATCCCAGCAATTTGTTTCATTACTGGGCCCATTGATTTGTTATTGGTGTTGACAAGACTTCATAAAACAACAGACTGCTGCGGATTTTATACCAAGGCGACTCGGGATTTTTAATTAGTCAAATGGGGGAATAATGAACATTTAAGGGAAAAGTAAACAAATTCGATAAATGGCAGAGAGAGCCAACAGACCCCCACAAATGAAAAAAACGCAAATGAGGTGCCAAAATTCAATGAACTGCCTCGATGAGTGAGTACAGGCAACCTGGCGTCACTGCAAAGTTAACAAAGCAATTACAATAACGAAAATATTATTAGGCCACAGCGAGGATAATAGGCGACTCTCTATACCTCTGTGTAGGATATTTGTTTGGTAATTTCAAAACAGCTTGTAACGGACTTCCTGCTTCGCGAAATTGAGGATGGCAATCGGCACGTACTGGATAGGGCTTAGCTCGCCGGCAATCGGGGTGGGTCTTTGCTACCTCCATTTCACAGCCGTCAACAAAAAAACTACGTGCCAAAAAAAATTGTGAACTCTACAAAAACATATCAAATTCAAAACTATTGGAACTACTAAGATACCCCTCTAAACTGAATCTAAACCAATATCGAAAGTAAATGAATCTATGGACCAGGGAAAGGTGTTATATACCCTGTCATATTGCCCGCCCTACCAACGAGGCTCAGTTCCTACAAGTATCTTTCTGTGAACCTCCCATCAGAACAAATGGTCGATGGTTAGGTCGAAAGTTGAAAACGCTTAGCCACACATTTCAATGACAAAACTATATATTTATTAGGAATATTCAAAGGTCAGGCTTTCTTAAAAAGCATCAAAATATTCACAACAAAAATTAGAACGATAACAATTTAAAGCGACATTATAATTACAAACATTTACGGTGCGTTGCGAAAGGTATCAAATTTTTATACATATTTTAATTAATTTTATACAATTTTAATTAATTAATTAGGTTTTGAACTAGGGGCAATTCATTGGTAAGAAAAAAAAGAAGCAGAGAAAGGGTAGTATTTAGGGCCGAAACTTCCGTCAAATATGGTTAATTAACTAACTTAACTTTGGAATTACGAGAGCAAAATAAATCTTAAACACATTACGAACAGCAATTTAATACTCACTCAGATTTCCTCCTTCAACTGGCCAGTCCTCCGGATGATGAAATTCTATGAGATTTTAGATTATCGGGCAGGTTAGATGTATTTTACCTTCAATTCCAAAGAATTATAAATAGCTGGTTGTATAATAGATGAAATTAAACAATACTTGGCCTGTTTCTACTTCTTTCCTTCCGTACAATTTTTGTTATAAGTTATAAGTGGCCCCGGACACTTTAATGGTATCACATATATATCGTTCTCCTTAGATTTAATAATAGTTCTAAACAGTATATTTCCGTTCCGGCATCAATTGTTTACGACCACCAAATAGTAGGGCCACGAGGGTGGCAGCTGGATGGAATTACGGGAACTTTTTCGAGAACCGCTTCTCGGGACAGAAGGTAGTCCCACCTTTTTTTTTTTGGCACCTGGCTGATATTGATGTAAGGTGAGTGATACCTTGCGCCACAATTATTATATCACCGTATCTAAGGCGACAGTAATATATCAAACACATGTAGAAAAACTTCAACTTTCGATACCTTTCTTTATGTTACAACTGCTTTATAAAGGTTAACTTTTTTAAATGACACGAGGTCTTTAAAATTACAATTATATATATGAGTCCAAAAGAATGCAATTGTAGTTTTGGGCTGCACTGAAGTTGTTGACCATCAAGCGCTACGATGGATTCTGTACTCAATCGAAAACGACAAAACAATGCTTATAGCACTCAAACATGATAAATTGAGTAAGATCATTTGCAGCTTACTATGCCAATACGCACATCGTAAGAGGTGTAAGCGAGAATACCATCCCAACTTGCCATCCCCAACCTTCCCCTGCGTTCACGTAAAACGGTGTAACAGTCACCAAAGAACAGACGATAGAGAATTCCGGCGAAGGGAGAGTTAACATGCGCCGACGGTAAGCGGGCGATGTAATACAGTTGTCATTCTCAATGATATAATTTAGCGCATGACATAATAATATAAGACTTTCAGTCATGCTACAACACAGTTAATTTTAATACAGAGCGTAAAGAGAATTTATTAAAAGTGACTGAAACTAAAAATCAATTATTAATCAACGTATGAGCTTTTCTGGATGTCCTTACTATGATATATTCCGATGGACCCTGACTCATCCTGCAATTCGTAATAACAATTGCCAACCTTGCGTAGAACTTTAGATTTGATAAATTTAGGTGCCAATTTGGAATTAAATCTATTGAGTTTATTACTAAGGACGAAATTTCTCCGAAATACAACATCGCCTTCTTTAAGGTTTAATGAACGGGATCGTAAATTATAAACTTTTCTGTTTGTCTCATAAGCCTTCTTTAAATTTTCCTGCACTGTGTTCCTGATTAATTGCATTTGGTCAGAATGATCTATGATTTCGGCCTCTTCCAACATGCCTATTCTTCTCAAGACTTCGAAATCTTCTCCGTGCAATATCATCTGTTGTCCAAAAAGTACATAATAAGGCGAATATCCTATTGAGCTATGTATAGCGCACCTTAAAGCCGCAGATATTTTACTCAAATTTAGATCCCATATTCTTTGGTCCTTGCCTAGATACGAGCGAATAGCTGCCACTATTGACCTGTTGACTCTTTCGGAGGCATTAGCTTGTGGTGAATATACCGCCGTAAAAGTATGGTTTACTTTATATTTGTCCAGAAAACTTTGGAATATATTAGATCGGAACTGACTTCCATTATCGGTTATCACAACCTCCGGAACGCCGAAGATCATAAACACATTTTCTTCCAAGAAATCTATAATAGCCTGGGCAGAAAATTTTCTAAGTGGCTTTAAAAATGGGAATTTTGAAAGATGGTCGATAACGATAAAAATACCTATGTTTCCCCTGGTTGAGCGAGGGAATGGTCCTATTATGTCCATATATAATTTCTGAAACGGTCTATTGGATTTTGATTGTAGCCCCATTGGTGGTCTTAGTGTAGTGTTCGGTGCTTTTGACTCTCTACAAATATCGCATTTTGAAACAAAATTCCGAATATCAACTGTCATTTTCGGCCAATAAAGATTTCGACGAATCTTTTCCACCGTTTTTGCTATCCCACAATGAGCTGCTACAGGAGGGCAATGTGCGTTCTTAATAACGTCTGTCGTCAATTCTCTAGGAATCCAAAGCTTCCAGGCAATGGCCTCACGTACAAGATCGCCATTCGAAAAATCCGCTCTTTTGTAAACAAAGTTATCAATTACTCGAAGGTCTGGGAATTTATCGCTCCTCTCGATTATCGTATTTCGTATTTGATTGTACTCCTCGGAGTCGAAGTAGGGTGATTTCAAATCTACCAAAGGAGCAGGATCGAAATGTAAGGAATTTATTTCTTCTAGCCTTGATAAGGCGTCAGGGACAACATTTAATGCACCCCGTCGGTGTTCTATTGAAAAATCGAATCCTTGAAGTTTTAAGGACCAACGAGCGAGCCTTCCATTCAAATCAGATTGTCGCATTAGCCAACGCAATGACGCATGATCCGTCACCACCTTGAATGGATGTCCCTCAATATATCCTCTAAACTTTTGTATGGAGAGAAGAGCTGCAAGGCATTCTAATTCTGTAATGGAGTAATTCTTTTGCGCTCTATTCAACTTATGGGAAAAATACGCTATCGGTCTTTCAACACCGTCCTGATCCTCTTGCGCCAGAACTCCGCCAACACCAGAAGTGGATGCATCGCACTGAAGTATAAACGGACGTGAAAAGTCAGGTGTTATTAGCAAAGGGGCAGATGTTAGTTGTCTCTTGATCTCCACAAAGGAAAGCTGCGCGTCTTTACTCCATGCAAAAGTCCTACATTTTGAAGTTAAGTCTGTGAGCGGTGCTGTGAGAGATGCATAATTGTCTATGAAGCGACGATACCAGCCTACTATTCCCAAAAATCTTCTTAACTCCCGAACGGTACGCGGAGCCTTCATATCAATAATAGCTGATACCTTAGACGGATCTGGTTTCATCACTCCATCACCAATTACGTAGCCCAAATATTTTACTTCCCGCATGCAGAATTTACATTTGGCCACATTTACCGTAAGACCAGCTTCGCGAAGATGTTGAGCGACTTCCGTAAGGAGTTTTATATGGTTCTCAAATGATTCAGAGACCAATAGAAGATCATCCAAATATACGAAAACCATCTCTCGAAGATTCGGTGGAATCACTAGATCCATTAATCGGCACATTGTCATTGGAGCATTTGACAACCCGAATGGCATTACTACGTACCGATAAAGTGGGCGGTTTGGAACAGTAAAGGCAGTAAAGTTGCGAGAATTTTGTTCCAACTCAATTTGCCAGAACGCATGTTTCAGGTCTAAAGATGTTATGTACCTAGCTTTAGGTAAGCGACTGAGTATACCATCTATTTTTGGCATGGGGTAAGCGTCTTTAATAGTTACACTATTCAGCTTCCTAGAGTCTAAACACAGTCTTACTTTTCCCTCGCGTTCTGCCATGGCCACTGGACTACTCCAGGGACAGTTTGGTGGTGCCAACTCGATGACATTTAGATCTAACATTCTATCGATTTCGGCATGTAACTTTTTCTCAATAGCTGGCGACACAGAAAAATATCGCTGTTTGACTGGTCGAATATTTTCGAAAACTTCAATCGAATGTTTTAACAAATTGGTACGACCTAGGCCTTCTCTTTCGTATGATGGAAATAATTCGATGACAACGTTGAGCAATGTTCTTTCGGTAGGATTCAACTTATGAACTTCAGGAAAACTTTTCAAGTCATCAGCATCACAGGAGAAAGACTCCAAAATCTTATTTAATAAACCAAATTCTTCAAAAAAATCTGCTCCGAGATAATAATTTTGGCACAATTCGGGTATTAAATATACTTTAATTTTTCGGGTTATGTTTCGAAAAGTGATATCGGTTTTAATGTAGCCTACTATTTTATGCGTACAACCTCCTGCCGTTCTCACTGATTCATTCAAAATTTTATACTTCCTTCCGCTACTTAAATAGTCATTAGCTGCTTCATTGCCCAAACAAGTAATTGAGGCACCTGAATCCAGCATTGCAAAGACTTCTTTGTCAAATAAGGTGACACCAACGTATGGACGTCTATCAAAAGTAAGAGACTCGATAACAGATATAGATTTTCGACAAATTTTTCTGTTCCGCCTGACTTTTGTCCAAAATTCCCTTAAACGTGAGCTGGATCGCAAAGATTTTTTTCCATTCTTTGTACACGGACTATAATTTATACTGTCACAAAATATGCGAGATCTTATTTTCTGGTAGTTTAGTAGACGCTGATGATATGGCATTATGTTATGCGAATTATCTGACTTTCGAATGAATTTACTGATTTTACTGCAATCTACCAAAAAGGACGTTGTCTGGGTCGAATTTGTTATCATAACTGGGTCATTATTCAATTTCGTTAGTTTTGGGCGGGACGTGAGCGATTGGAATGACACGTCCCTGTTATCAAGTTTCCCCGATTATTACAGAAATTACAATGTGGTTTTAAAATATTTTCGGCTCCACAACCGTAGCAGAAAATCCGACGTTCTTCAAGACAGTCTACATAACGATGCCCTTCCTTACGGCAATTCCAACACTGAATTTTTTCCAAAGCATTTACATCTTGGTCGTAATAACTGTCGACATTACCAGTACCTAAGCAAATTTCATTGACCTGTCTCCTAACTGGCTTTTCCCTCGATTCTTCCATCAGAGCTTCTCTACGTAGTATTAAGTGCCTCAAATGAGCAACCGACGTTATATTCTGATAAAATATTTCATTCCTGATTTTAGGGCGAATATTTCGACGAAGTATACCCAGTAATTCTCTATCCCTCAATGGGTATTTTAATCGATCACATAAATATTGAACTGCGTTAAAGAAATCATCAAAACTTTCATTTTCACCTTGTTTCCTCTCTCGTATTAAATCTTCTATGTCTTCATCCGAAAGGTGATCTTGAAAATGAGATCTTAATGACTCACATAAAGATGTCCAGGAGACCCTTTCCACTGATCGCCTATATCTCCAATACCAGTCAAGGCCTCTACCAGTAAAAAGAATGTGAATATGTTCACATAGAGCTTCAAAATCCGCACCCAAACAATCATTTGTAAGAGAAGTTACCATGTAAATGAATTTTTCAACGGACATTTTCGATGAGCTACCGCTAAATGATATGTTCCAGCTTTGAATAAGCTGTGCTATTCTACCACTATTTTGAAAAGTTGATGACGTTACTGAAGGACGTTGAAAGTTATTAGGAGCTGGGTAGCTCGGATGAAAACTCTGTGTACGATGTACAGCTGTCGGTATTGTTTCGGAACGACGCTCATTTTGTTGCGCATCTCTAATTGAATGGGATCTACTAGAAACGTTGTTGCCTAGGGGTGGAAAATCTTCTCTAGGCCAGTCTGGTTCCGGTTGTCTTCTAACAGATAGTTGAGAGATTTGTTCAGTTAAGTTTCTTATCGCTTCTTGTATGTTGGAGAACTCTGAACCTAATCGATTTTCTAGCCCAGACATTCTTGTATTTATATCAGAGTTTTGTAATGCAATATTCAGAACTGGAGGATCCTGAACATTAGGGATTTCAGAGCTAATTGAAGTCACAGGCAGTGATGTACGAACAGATTGATTCAAATTTGGCGGGTTAAGAGTCCAATCTAACGGATTTTGGTTTCTTTTAGATGATCTGGTAGATCTCTTAGACTGGATTGTTCGAGGTATGGCTCCACGAGAATTTTGATTTTGAGACAATTCTGCTCCAAATTCACTAATGTTTGTTAAAGTATTTTCTGTACATGACTGACGACATTGGGGACAAGTTGAAGATGTTTGAATCCACCCTAATAAACAATTTTTGTGAAAATAATGCAAACAATTGGTTCTCACCACATTTGCTGCATTGTCCAAGGAACTGCAACATACAGTACAACTGCTTAATTTTTCACCCATAAGAGCTAAATTTTCTCCACTATGTCTGACGGACATTTTTATTCCTTTATTTAATAATTCAATAATTTACTTATTTATTTATTTATTTTTTTATTAATTCTAATTTAATTCAATTCTAACCTTCAGAAAGAACAATTGAAACAAAAGAACAATGCAATAAATCAAAACGAGATATCATTAATTTTCGACCTATAATACCAGTCAACCACTATGTTTTATATATTTGCCAAAGTTCATTTACCTTACCACTATCAACAGTTCGGATAACACAAAAAAAAAATTCGACAATAAAAAGAAACTCCAATTTAACGGACAAAAAACCAACTTTTTATCGGTATTTGTAACTCCAGTAAAATTAACATGTCACTTAATCGTCAAACCTTTTTATTCGATACCGAAAGAAAACAAAAATATTAAACCATATGAAGAAATAGAAACTTTTGTTAAAAGTAAAGTCTATCCAACGGTCTAAGTAATACTGCTATACAATTACTTTAGCAACTCCAGAAGGAAAGCTGAACAATTACAAAAATTACTATAACGAGTAAGTGGGACATCAAGCTAGATGAAATTGCTTTAAATGAATTAAGTGTTTAAAAGTATTTAACACCAAAGCCTATTGTTCGGGCTTGCCCCACGTTGGGCGCCATTTTGTAACGGACTTCCTGCTTCGCGAAATTGAGGATGGCAATCGGCAC
>JAHXMU010018782.1:0-14354 GCA_019455685.1 Philornis downsi
CAACTTTACGACGAATTTTGAAACGTGATTTGCATTTGAAGGCTTATGAGATTTAGATAGTCCAAGAATTAAAACCCGATTATGCCAATAACCGACTTAACTTTGTCAATTTGATGCTAGAGCGGTTCAACAATTTCAACAACGTGATTTTTAGTGATGAGGCCAATTTTCACCTTATTGGCCATGTGAACAAGCAAAATTGTCGGTTCTGGTCCGAGACTAATCCCCGACGCTTGCATGAACGTCCACTTCACAGCCCTAAGCTTGTCGTGTCGGCTGGGATAACGTCAACACATGTCATACGGCTATAGAGCTGCTGAAAAATGTTTTTCCTGGAAAACTCATTTCGAAAAGGGGGGATATTGAATGGCCCCCACGTAGCCCCGATCTCTCTCCATGCGATTATTTTCTATGGGGCTACCTCAAATCGGTAGTCTACGAGAATAATCCGACCAATTTAGAGCAGTTGAAGAGGAACATTATTCAGGAAAGTAACAAAATAACGAGAACAACTTTTCAACGAGTTTTCGCAAATTTTGACTTCGGTTCCAAGAGTGTCAAGCAGCCGAGGGAAGCCATTTGGACAACATTATTTTTAAGTCTTAAAAATTCCCATGCTTCTACTTTTTAAAAATATAAATATATTTTTTTTTATATTTCGTATTTTTTTTTAATTGAATATTTAAACCGTCAACTTCCTTAAAAAAATATAAAAAATACAGTAACTATAGGAATACCAAATTAATATCTGAATGGTAAAGAGTTCTTTTTAGAAATTTTCTCAGTAAATTTTTATTGCTGAAAATGTAGCAAAAAAACTGATATGTGTTCCCCACTGTGAATTTTTGTCAATTTCCAAGATTGGACATCTATAGCCATTTTCCTTGATATTTGGTCATTTTATAATAAGATTTATCCAGAGCCACTTTTTAAATTTCATGGAAATCTAGGCAAAAATGAAGATATTCCAAATACTTTCATAATAATGCCTTGGATACGAAATACTGTAACTTTTACCCAAAATATAACACGTTTAAGAGTCGTTCAATTTTCTCTATGCATTTAAGAGTACTCCGATTTTCTCCAAATTTTTCATATAGCAAATAGCTGTAGAGGTAGTAACAAAATCATGCCACCGTATGGGATAGTAGTAGCAAAGCCATGGATAGGCTAGAATATTTTTGCACAAATTCCCTTTAAGAATAGATTTCTGGAGCATTCTGATGTTTTCACAACGGTGGCTAAATTGCTGGCGACTTTTTGGCGCTGCAGTTATGAATTATTGAGAGCAAAATATTGTTTGCTTAAAAAAACTGCGAGTTTCGTTAACTGCCCTAAACACAAATCGCATTTTCTTTAAAACTCTATAACTTCTACACTACTTCGTTTTATTGATACCTACCGCAAAAATACAATCTGGTTATAAAAGGAAATGCATTAGTTTTGTATGATATTTTAAATTTTATTTAGCATAATTAGAATGCTCTAATTTGGGTCGAATTTGATCTTTTTGTTCAAGAATTTGTTGCCATTTTGAACACAATTCTATTGTGTGCCTCTTCTAGAAATCCACGCCCCCATTGGCAAAAAGCGGGGCAGTCGATATTCACAAACACAATTTTTCACCAACAAAATATTCGTCATAGACACAAACAAGGTGGATGCATAAGAACGCATAGGAATGCATAAGAAAGTCCCAATCAAGCTCCCGGAGCTTTTGGTGAGTCACTGTTTATGTGTTCGGTGGCCTGGTGTTGTTCTAATGGAAGGCAATTCTTCTTCTATTGACCAAAATTGGTTACTTCTGAGCGATACAGGTCCGAACTAAAAATTGTACGGGTTGGGAGTAGTTCGTAATAGACCCTATGGCAATCCCAACAAGCCCAGCAGAACATTCCTGATCATCAATTCTGGTTTGACCACTGTTTGGGCCAGCTCACCTCTATTCGACCATAACGATTCTCACTTGACGTTGTCGTAAGTGGTCCACTTTTCATTACCAATCACCATTCGTAACAGAAATGCTTAAATTTTGTTGCAATTCAGCAGCGATTCACAAATGGCAATACTGTCCACGAGTTTTTCTAGTTAACTCATGTGGCACCCATGCGAGTACATCGAGCGAACATACATTTTTTGAACTGTTCAGCTTCAGAACAGCAGAATGAGTGCCTACATGATGATCGGACTTGATAATTTCCATTATGCTATCAACTTTTTGACAATGGGCCCTCCATAGGGTGGTATATTTTTGACATTACAAATACTGAAACAGAATCGACGAAATGAAAATTGCTTAATCACAGTATTAGCACCAAACTCTCTAAAGTGTTATTTTCAGTCTGGCCCCGTTTTCGCCTATATCGAAGAGAAACTGTAAAATATGCCGTATTTTTATTGGTATCCATATTTGAGGTGCGCTCAAACAACACTGAATCAAGCAATCACAAAACTAAGAGAGTAATATTTTGAGCCGAAAACCTTGTATTTCTAACGCCATCTATCGTAACCCGATCACACTTATACAACGTGAAATACAGATTACTGAAGTCATCTATTGGAAATATACTGGATTTCTTCTTTTTACTATACCTTACGTAATGCCTATCAAATCAGGTGTAATTCGAGAAGAAGCACAGATAATCGGAGCGATTGGAACAATTTATTTACTTCCAAACACTGCTGATGTGGTTAGGACTGGCCATTGAACTAAGTAATTGTTCCCATTTTTCTTATTTTCGCAATTAGAATAAACAAAAGTACAAAGGGAATCAAAAAACAGTAAAAAACAAAGTAGAATAAAAAAAGTTTTGCTTCTGAGTATAAGCTCTGAAATAAAATTAAAATATAATTTTCAAGATATTTCCTGAATAGCAGAGGAGATACAACGTGAATAGAGTCCGGCGTTTCTAAATAATATCTTATATTAGCGTGATTTATGTGCAATAACAACATTTGTGCGCCACAGCTAACCCAGTTAAGATGCAATTCTAACTTTTATGTGTGATTTTCACAATTATCTTACGATCATAAAACAATTAAACTTATCAGTTAAATCAGTTAGCAAACAAACAGAATAACACTCATTCTTAAGTTTACAGAAAATAACAAAGTTTCCGTTACCGTTAATCAGTAAAAAAGATTTGGAATAGATAGTAATATGAATTCGAGGGAGAAAGTTGTCATAGTGAGTTAGGAAATTTTACATAAATAAATAATGAACTCAGTTAAATCTATAGAAAATTTTAGAAATTGCTACTGTTGCTACTCAATGCGCCATTAATATGGGCGCAATGCAACGTCTGTTCGGCCACAACTTCCATGGCCTGTGTTTCTGAAACTCAATACCAGGTTTGTGTCAATAGCATTCCCACCGGAACGGTGAACAGCTGTCCCTCTGGCTATATTTGTTCAACAACAACCACGGCCATATGTCAATTGAGTACATCGGGCATAGCAGCATCATGCAGCAGTTGCAACACCTGCAACACTGCTGGCACCTTTGCTTGCACTGGAGTAAACACGTACGTTTTATGTTTGGGAACAACCACACCCTCAACCATTACTGGAAACTGTGGCAGTTTAGTTTGCAACTTGAATTTGGCGGAAATATGTGGAAATCCTGCCACAGGAGTAAGTGTAGTCAATGTTGTAGCAAAATTTCCAATTAATATTTAAAATATGCTCGTGCAGACCGCTCCTACATGTCCCTCTGCGGGAACTGGAGTTGTGACTACTACACCCTGGACACCCAGCTTAACAACACCAAGCACCCTGCCGACCTATGCCCAGTTTTTGTGCCAGCAAATAAGAATAAATGGTCGGTTTTCATTCCCGACCACGATCGATAGTACTTGTACAAGGTGCGTATTATATTAAATATATATATTTGTAGTAATAATAAGCGAATTGAAACCGAGATGGTTATCGAACACTAAAAATACCCATCTCTGATAGTCTTCACTAAAAAGTTGGGTTGTAGCTTCCGTAAATGACCCAGTCTATACATTGAAAATTGCAATCGCTTGGATCCTCTTGCCTCTTTTCAACATGTTTAAGTGAAATCTGCATCAACCACCGTTTACTATAGAACATTTTTCTTCCAAATTCCTTCTTGTGGTTGCTCAAATACGTAACTTTGCTCCATCGGTAAATTTAAAGCCAGTTCCTGCTGCCGTTGCAGTTTTGTTTGTCATCGTAAACTATTTTCTAAGGTATTTAATAATTCCAATAACCACGGAATCGAGTTTTTTTTTTTTAATTCCAAAACTGATATTATGTACTTCACTTACTCTATAGCAAATTCAATATTGTTATTGTCAACTTTCGTTGTCAGAAGCTTCAAAGTTCTTTGCTTTTTATTGAATTGTATTTGTTGCCCTTATTGGCTGTCAAACTACAGCTGTTTGAATACTTCTCAAATACTCTCTCAATTCGACACCCGATATATTGTAGCTGGACAAAAATGCCCACAAAACACCATTGAATCCAAATCAACCCTGTTGGAAACTTAAGTATGTGATCCAATTATAGAACGTTGAGGTATAAGTGCGCTACTTTTCAAATAGACAGCTTTAGTAATTCATGTTACGTATTGCATAGGGTTATCCATTTTTCGGTTTCAAAAGTAAAGTTGAATAAAATACACATATATCTATGATTTCTATGAAACTTGTACTTCTTTATAATGCTTGGACCTTGCCATTATATACGAAATACAATGTCATTTAAATGACCACCTCTGGATCATTTACAGCAAGGGATCCTTTTGAGGTAGTTTTCAAAAAAAAAAAAAAAAAATAAATAAATAAATAAATAAATACATCCCAATGACACCTACAGACCGTCATGTGCACCAAATAGTCACTTTTTTCGTATGCAATAGCTTTTTCACAATCCCTTCTGTATTCTCCGTGCACCATATGCCACAATTTTGCTTCTTCACGCAACCACCGAGTGAGAAATTAGCTTCATCGCTGAAGAAAATTTTGTTCGATTAAAAGCCCACGTTTGAATCACCACTTTTGTAGTCAGTTTTAACTATATTCACGCGTTTTTCGGTTATTAAACGATCCATATTCGCTAAATAAATAACACTTCAGCTGACAGCCTTACCAGACCGGCGGTTTTGTAACTATTAGATGGATAACTCTATATAAGTGCAATTGGCTTATGCTAGATGGCGTTAGAAAGATAAGATCTCGTACTGAAAAAACTGCTCAGAGAGTTTTGTGATTGCTTCACTCAGTATTGATTGAACGCGCATCAAAGATGGACATCACCAAAGAGAAAATATTCCATGCTTTGCAGTTTTTCTTTCGAAAAATATGAAAACTCAATCCAAATAGCTGATAATGTAGCGTTTATAGTCCCGGTACTGCAACAGCCAATCATGTGCAATTTCGGTTTCATTGATTTCTTTAATTTACTTTCTATAATTTTGATGTCAATGATGCAATAAGCTTCGAAATTGCTAATTGTCGAACATGTCGATAAAATAATTGAAATTGTAGAGTCCAACCATCATGTAAGCACTATTTCGGTTGTCCAGGGGCTAAACATTACATAAAAATCAGTTTGAAACCACTTGAATAAGGCTGGACACAAAAACAAGTTCGATGTATGGATGCTACACAAGTTGGTGGGGGAAAAGACCTTATAGTCTGCAAATTTCTGATGAAATGTAAAAAAGATCCATTTTTAAAGCGGGAGATGACTGGTGATAAAACATTTTTTTTCCATTCATTTTCTTTATTGAATCTTTCTCTTCAAAATTTAAGTATACTGCCATTGCCGGATCTTATTTTTGGTGAGCCGAACTTTATATCAACGGACCAAGTGTAGCGTGTCCTTTCTTCTTAACCGTATATGACCGGGAAAATGTTGAAGGTTTTGAGCGAGTGGGTTTGAGTGGGAGGACAACTTCGATATGCATGACCTGCTTAATTTTCTTATTTCCTCTGATGATAAAACGTGGCTCACTTACAACAACGTAATATGAAAGCGGTCTGGGTCGAATCACTGTGAGCCGACACAATGATGTTCAAGCCCGTCAAAACTAGCATTGTAAAGGTAGGTTTTGCAGCATGTTTGTTGTTTGACAGGAAATTATCAACTGTGCTGTCAACAATCGAATTGTCTAAAGGAATTAGTTGCTCAGAAGTGAACAGCTTTGGTTAACAAGGAAGGTCACAGACATCAACAGTGAATCGCTAGAAGCTCTGGGAGCTTGTTTGGGATTTGTCATGTACCCTTAGTTCTGACCTTATAGTTCTGATCTGAAGCCAAGTGATATTACATATTCCAGCCTGTGGTGATTGATTTATATATAGATAGTGAAAGGTTCGCCTCAAGAAATGCTTGTAAAAGTTCAAGCATTTTCTTTACGGTAGAGACGGAGATACCTAGAAGAAATACATAGTGAAATTATTTTTGAAATGACAAGAAGTTGTTAATAAAATGGCGCATGTTTGACATACATTGGATGCATTCTAATAATGCAAAATGAAACCTTCAATGTCGTTCAAAAATAATCAATATTTTTACTGCACATTTATTTGTCAAAGTTGCCTTTTATGTAAGATTCTTGCTATTACAGGAGCATATCGTTAAACATGGTCCGTATAATCATTAAGAGGATCGTTAACATTAAGACGTGCAGTTTTTTTCATTCCCTTATGTTTTAAAAAATCGACGGTTAACTTTGTAATAAATTAGATGCCACCGCCCATGCGAAAAGATTTCCATACACATATAGCTAAGTCATGGTAATCGTATCCTTTGTGAAACAGTGTGTATATGCTGGGATCTCTTTCATTGAGAGAAAAAAAAAGTTTTTATATAGCTATCTAAACATTCATGTGAGGAGTTTAAGAACAGAAGAAGTCAACGACGTAATTGTGACTGATTGGGGGAGTGAAAGCTTGTTGATGCCTCAGACATAGCGTATGGCGCTACTAAAGGACAATATCTGGAGAAATGAAAAATAATTCGAAATAAAGAGAAATGCGTTTTCTATATTTTTGCAACAACTTTTTTATTTGTCCTTGGAACACATAGTATTTAGCAAACTAACGTTTTACTAAAATTTGCCGTCTTTTACCAATAATTTACAGATTGACAAAAAAAAAAAAAAAAAAAAAAAAAAATATTTTCCTTTTTTATTCCACTAATAAGAAAAACGGCTTCCTTTTTTTGAATAATCATTTTTGTTTTAATATTTATATTGATTTTCCCATTAATTTCAGGTATATCTATTGTTTCCTCACCACTGCCGGCACTTGGTCTGGCCAAATTTACACTTGCGCCGGTAGCACCTACTTTGATCCTTATTCTCGATATTGTGTGGCTACTCGGCCAACAGGATGTCCTGCGTAAAAGGCATTACTCTATCAGCAAAAGATCGCCTGATATGCATACATTCGATAAGAGGCAGGAATCTACATTTCATTTCTTGCAGTAAGAGAAATTTACTTCTGATATTACCAATTGGATATAAATAATAAATGAGTCAAATTGAAAATAACTTTTGAAATAAAACAATCACTGTTTCTGCATGTGTATTGACATTCGAATTTTGTTTCAAAAAAAAAGACTGAACAGAAATTTCAGTCAGGTGAATTCACTTACACATACCTTTATTCAAAGCCGTCATGCATTGTTGCAACAATATGAAGGCTTGAAGGGCCTTGACGTAAAATAAAAGAAGCTAAATTGTAACTTACTAAAATCTTCCGCTTAGAAATTATAGGTAACAACTGATTTTTGACAAATCTATACCTATATTTTTATACGGGTGGTACCCTGGCAATGGCGTCCATTCTTATGCGTAGAAGTAAATTTACTAATTGCTAGATGAGTGCTAAATTACAGTGGGTTTTTTACAATTGAATGAATGATGTGAATCAAGTAATACAGGGTGTCCGTCGGGAAGGTATACTACTATGTTTGTTTATAATTTTTGATTAAATGAAAGAGAATGGGTTTTACATTGATAAATGTTTTACTTAATGTCGGCAATTATGTATGGAATACAATATCAGATAAATGTCCGCCTCTGTTAGCCTCACAAATGCGAGCCCTTTTGACAACATTTTTCATTACATTCTCACACATTTCACGTGGTGTTCCATTAATTTCATCACGAATATTTTGTGTGAGTTGCTCAAGCGTTTCTGGTTTGTTTGGATAAAGCTTACTTTTCAGATATCCCCACAAAAAGAAGTCCGGAGTAGTCAAATCAAGCGACCGTGGAGGTCAATCAATATCACCATTTGATGAAATAACTCGTTGTGGAAAGAGGTCTCTCAGTAACTCCATTGTAATTCTGGTTGTATGCGATGTGGCACCGTCTTGTTGATACCACATGTTAATCAAGCCCAAAGCATGCAGTTGTGGCGTTAAAAAGTATTCAATCATATCACGATATCGCTCCCCATTGGCAGTTAACTTTACGCCGTTCTCAGTTTCAAAGAAGTGACGCCCAATGATTCCTCCTGACCAAATTGCACCCCAGACTGTCACTTTTAATCGATGCAAAGGTGGCTGATGAATAATTTGTGGGTTTTGAATTGCCCAGAACCGAATATTCTGTTTATTCACATATCCATTCAAATGAAAATGTGCCTCGTCACTTAATATGATTTTTTCATGAAAATCGGGATTGTCATGGGCGAGCTGTAACATCCTAAATGGTCTTGGGGAAGAAGCTCTTATGTCGACTGAATCTTATATGGAAACAAATGCAAATACTTGTGCAAAATTGTGGCCAAAGTTGGTCTTTGAAGACCAACTTCCTGAGCACGGCGTCGAATTGAGGTTGATGGATTGTTTTGAACACTTTCTTGAGCAGCAGTAATGTTTTTAGCCGATCTTGCAATACGTTGAGGATCAAGCGTGGACCATCAGCCAGAGACTCTCTTTTTTCGAAATCATTCACTACACGATAAATAGTGCATCTTGTTGTCACGTTGTATCCCCCAAAAATTTCACGTAACTTTCTCATCACCACAATAATCGATGATTGATTTTGAAATGTTTTAGCGATTAAAACACGCTGGTTTATCGGATATTTTTCCATAATAAATTTGCCCTGTCTCTACTTCCCGACTGCCAAATATGAACTGTCAAGACTAATGTTTACCAAAATGGCGGCAAAACAAAGTAGTATACCTTCCCGACAGATACCCCGTACCCCATGGATTAATTTAGATAATTTCTATGGTAAGTATTCAAGTGGTCTTACCCATTCAAGTGCATTTTTTTTTCAATTTTTCCTAAGTTGCTGTAGTATACGGATTGGATTGGAGGGGAACAACAAAAAAAGATGTTCCAGAAAGGACGTAGCAAAGCCGTCCACATTCGTTATCAGAGCTAAGTGTATTAAGTGCACGATGCGTGCCAAATTCAACTAAATTCAGTACAATTGTTTGAAATATATTCTGTGAAGCTATCAATTAAATTGATTATTTGTATTAAAATGTACCGAACCATGCTTGGCTGCATGTTCAACTTTTCTGCAGATTTAATATGCATTATAAACATACATATCGGATAAAAACCTCGGCTAATAATTAGTTAAAGAGGAATAATTGAGTTTAGGAAAATCGGTCAATTTTATGGGAGATACAAGAAAGAGTTGCATAATGATGTCCATATTCATTTCCAGAGCCTACTTAAGCATGACAGACTAAATTTAGTGCAACTAAATAACAGAAATTAATCAAACAAGACGTATAAACGGACATTTCTATGGAAAATGTCATACATTTCGGAACAATATCCATCCTTTTCATTTACAAAACTAAACTTATTAACCTTTAACTACTGAGGTGAAATATTTTGGCGTATATGCTGTGGTGGTGGTAAATTTTACCCCTTTTTAATTTTTAGAAAATTTTGGCCAACAATTTTTTTTTTTTTATTTATTTGCTTTTAATTGGAATAAGATGACACATTTTTAAATGAATAAAGTAATAAAATAAAAAATCAAACTTCTAGTTAAACAAAACAAGGATTTTATTTCAAACTCACTTTTCTTAAAACTAAAAAAAGGAACAAACTTTAACTTGAAAAAAAAACGTATTAAAAAAAAAACAAAAACATAAAAGACATTTTTTTCACAGCCAAATGTATAACATTAATAATAAAACAGAAAACAAAGAAAAAATATATTGGAAAAAAAATTGAGATCAATGCATTTTTCGGAATTTTACTAATCTAATTCCTTACTTGCACAATTCATGCATACGCGTTTACTGCATCCCATACACATAGGCTTGCAACAAAACAGACATACATGTGTAGTCTTTCGCTTTAACCTACTGGGGCAGATGTAGCACAGCTTCCTGGCAACTGTGGTCGGCTCTACTGAAGGGGGAGTTACGGAGTCTGGTCCTAATATGCTACTTATGTGATCTCGAAGTAACTTAGGTAGTCGTTGGTTATGCTCTCGCCTTTGCAAGTGTGGTAAAACCAATTGTCGGCCTATATTTTTTAAAAATTCTGCTCTCGATTTACCATCAAACTCGTCACAAGATTGGTATATTACATAAGCATTTGCAGGACATATATTCACTAATCTATAAAAAATTACAAGTGGCCAGCGTCGCGTACGTCGACTACATGAATATATGGAGCAAACTGTAGGAGTGGTAAAAATGATTCCATAAAAAACTAACGCTTAACCTGAGGAGTGGTATTTTATTTTACATTAAATACTAACGCTAGGTCTGATGTGGGGGTAAAAATATTTCCAATAAAAAAACGAATGCCCGGACGAGTGGTAATTTTTACACCAGTACGCATAAATATCCGCTTATACGATACCCACCGCGATCAAAACACAACTGAATAATAGTAATGGGATTATGAGAAGATACAAAGAGCATAAAATTTATAGCGCTCAACTGAAGAGAGTAAATTAAGAAAATAAATAAGAGAGGGTAAAATTTACCACCACCACAGTAGTTAAAGGTTAACCCATGCATTCTTGGAATGATGTCTGTTATTTAGTAGCACTAAATTCAACCAAGTTATTTGTACGTTGAGGTCTTACTACAGAAGGGTCTGAAATTGAATATGAACAGCATCTGACACTTTGGCAAATTCATACCGCTCCTAGCACTACCCTAAGAATAGACCAATTACTTAGAAAGTGCCAGAAGGATCACGACAATGTGGTCCATATTTAAACCCAGACCAAGCCTTAGTAAGTCCTCTACCAAATCGGCCAATTATTTGGGAAGTGCCAAAAGGGGTATAACGATGCGGTCCATATAAAACGTACGCCTATTTTGACTGAATTTTATGCTACTAAATAACGGAAACTATCCCAAGAATGTATGGGTTAAATCGGTCGTTTGTGCAGAAATAAATTTTAAATAAAATAATAATAAATTTTTAATAAAACCTCCGATCTGCCAAGGTTGTCAGTTGTTAAATAACTATCATCTGAAGTGTTATTTTTTTATTGAAAGGTTTGACAATTACGAAAAACGCGTACAAATAGTTAAAACTTACTACGAAAGTGGTGTTTTAAGCGTGAACACTTTTCGTGCATTATGGGGTGATTATGGTCGTCATATTCGACCTAATGTGCAAGGAATTGGCAAGATTATACAGAAATTTGAAAAAAGTGGAAGCGTTACAAATGTGGTCAGGCTTATGCATCATCTCAATGTATGCTCTGTCGAAAATATCACTTTTATTAGCGAAAGTGTGGCAGATAATCCGAATTTAAATTGAAAGCGCTACGAATGTATGATAACCGACTATTTTTGGCCTGCAATTGAAGATTATAAACTGGACGATATATGGTTCCAACGAGAGGGCGCCACGAGCCACACAACACGATCGATTTTGGCCTTAATGCATGAGAAGTTTTTAGTAAGCGTTAAGCGACGTCAATTGGACACCAAGATCATGCGATTAAACTTTTTTTGTGGGGCGGATAATGTCCAACCTTTGGAGCATTTGAAAGTCAACATTCGTCATGTTATCGCCGAGATACTGCCCGAAATGTGCGAAAAAGTGGTCGAAAACTACCTCAAAAGGATCCACTGCTGCAGTCAATCCAGAGGCGGCCATTTAAATGACATTGTATTTCGTACAAGCACTATAATGAAAGTAAAGATTTCATCAAAATCATAGCTTCATGAGTGTTTTATTTAAAAATGGATAAGCCAGTATAATTCCAAAATTTATGTTTATCATAAGTTATTCATAAAATTTATACTTCTTGGTGTTGAATGTTAAGTCATTGTCACTCTTCGATATATTTAAATAGTTTAAAGAGTTTAGATATTTTCTTCCTCCGTCTTGCTCAATTTTATTAAGAAATTCTCCCGTCAGTTGTGAATTGAATGATTGTAGGGTTTGCATTTAATAACAATTTTTACCATTTCAAGCAAGTTATCCATTTTCTAGTATTAGTAATCGCTGTTGTAAAACTATTTGATTGTTTATTTTTTTTGGTTATATAGGGTGGCGCATAAGGAACGTTAAGATTTGATCAGTGAATAAATTTTTTGTTTGAGTCTTTTTTTCGATGTTTTCAAAAGAAACATAATTTCTTCCATTGATTTCAGACAGAAATCATTATTAGATCTGGACAACACTTTTGCACGTACTATTTTTCTTGTCACTGGACGACTATTATAAGAACAAAAATGTAACGTATAGTGAGTGGCCTATTTTTAGTACCAAAATAAGAGTGTACGAGTACGTATTTTCACTTACTAATCGCACATATCGAAAATAAGTTATGGCTGACACACTTGACACACTTTTGTCAAAATTTAAAAGTCAGTTAAAATAAAAAAAATTAAAGTAGAAAAAGTTAAAAAAAACGCATCTCGAAGAAAACTACCGCACAAAATAAAAAACAAAAACGATAAATGATATTTAACAATATGCAGAATTAGAGGTCATTTAAATAACATTTTAAAATAATTTTCGAAATATTTTAAACACATTTAAAAAATATCTTGCTTTCTTAAGTAAACTAAATAAAAACTCGATTTTTTAAAGTCGACATGAAGTAACGCAGTAGCTTTATTTAATTCTAATAATATAAAACATGACATGCGAGGGTTTGTCCTAGAGAAATTTGAATAAGCCATATTGTATCACAAACAATATATAATAGGGTGGTGCATAAGTAACGCTAAGATTTGGTCAATGAAAAACTTTTTTGTTTAGGTCTTTTTTTCGTCTCTTTACAGAGTTAACTAAATAATACTTGGAAAATTTATGATGGAAATGCTCAGCACAGAATAAAGAACCAAAGTTGTTCAATTTTACTTTGAAAGTCAGCATTCGATTATTCAGATCATATCGAAATTTCTTTCATGTTCGAAATGCTCAAAGCGCATTTCGCATTACCGATTGGTTCAGCGTTTTGGGCTACATGGGGCTGTCTGTGATCTTCCGCGTGCTGGAATGCCTCGTGCAGTTCGAAATGAAGTGACCATTGCTCGAGTTCAAGCAAGTATTGAGGAAAACCCCGGAACTTCCACCAGGCGACGTTCTCAGCAGATGGAGATGTCTAGGCGGTCTTTGCAAAGAATTTTACATATGTTACATCTTTTCCCATATAAGATGCAATTGGTTCACGAGTTAAAATCAAATAATGCACAAGAACGCATTCAATATAGTCGCAGTAAACGCTACTTATGCGCCACCCTATATAACATAATTTTTTTGCTAGCTTCCAGTAACACAGCAGAAGAGTCGAAATCGACTCAATGCCATATAACACGGATTGAATGACTATGTAAGAACGTATGTAAAAAGCTCGTTGTAATTTGGAAACTTTACAACTATTTCATGACTAAGATATTAATTCGAAATGTGTTCTATATTCAAAATGGTACTCATCAGTATTTACTGAGGACCACATACCCAAATAATGTTTAGTAAATCTGCTTATAGAGTTGTTATTTCGTGGTAAAAACATTGATGTTGACTACACAAAGATTTTATTTAAACAGAAAATTTCATTTTATAGACAATATCCGGGTTTGTTAAAGACACACTGTTGACGCTGTGCGAGGAAATATGTTCCCGATGAGCAATTATATTCCACGCCTTGGATCATGCCATTCTTGTAATAGCAGTGAATATATCTGTAATTAAAATTGAAATAATTATTAGTATTGCATACGTTATTTTTGGGACATTTAAACTTAAAATACGGGATTGCTTCAGATGTCGACGGTTAATTTTATATACAGGGTGGGCCATAAGTGTGTTGGCGGTTTAAATATTCAATTAAAAAAAAACTACGAAACATAAAAAAAATATATTTGTATTTTTAAAAAGTAGAAGCATGGGAATTTTTAAGACTTAAAAAT
>JAHXMU010018784.1:0-12023 GCA_019455685.1 Philornis downsi
AAAATATACTGATTTCGGGAAAAATTTATCGTGTGATGGCCAATACTATGCAAACATTTGAAAACATATATTAGCAATTTTAATTTATAACAACCATATACTGGCAAAACCGTTGGAAAAACATCTCTATACAGAGAAAGCGTACAATATGAAATTGGCAAGTTCGCTACAGCTTTTAGTGCTTTATTCTGTTGTCGTTGGAGTGATTTTAATTCAGAACTCTTTTTATAACCATACATAATGGCTAAATAGTTATAATGACTTTGAACTAAAGCTTGAAATATTAGAAACTTAGTATTTTGATCGAATTTATTTCTAAATTTATACAATAAACCTATGGCAGGTGATACTGTAGACTTTAGATACTCTATATGCAGTGTCCAAGAAAGATTACTTTGAAAATATAATCCCAAATATTTAACTGAATTAACTTCTGGAATTTTTTCCCCATCTACGTATATACTAAAGCTGTCGTTGAACCGACAATGTGGCCTAAATCTTATCAATTTCGTTTTTTTTGGATTAAGGGAAAGTTTATTAATACGCAAATACTCTATTAATAGACTTGCTCCCCGTTCTATGTAAGGCTTCACAGCCGTTTCATATTTATATGGATAAAAAATAGCAATATCATCAGCGTACACAAACATTTTACCTGATAAGTCAATATTTTTCAAGTCATTTATATACAAAGAAAATAACAAGGGACCCAATACACTTCCCTGGGGGACTCCATGCTCTACTGGTTTTAAAGTACTTTTACTATTATCAATTTGTACAAATTGTAACCGCTTCGTCAAATAGCTTTTTAAGAGAAACAGTTCTTTGTCACGCACACCATAAAATCTAAGTTTCTGAAGTAAGACGTCATGATCAATTAGATCAAACGCTTTTGACAAATCATAAAAAACTCCAACTACACCCCTATACCCGTCATCCAACGACTTACATATGAAATTTTGCACATTAACTGTTGCCTCCTCTGTTCCACAACCTTTTCTAAAACCATATTGAAAATCGTTTAACAATTTGTTATCTTGGAAATATGTAAAGAGCTGTGTATGCAAAATATGTTCAAAGACATTGTCTATAATTGGCAATATTGATATTGGACGAAATTTATCAACGGAGGTAGATATTTTCTCCTTAGGTATTGGTACAATTTTATGGATTTTTAATATTTCGGGATATAGTGAAGTATAAATTACATCATTAAAGATGTTAACCAAACGTGGAGTCACACTATCAGCACATATCTTAAGAATTTTTGCCGAAATGTTATCATGACCCGGACTTTTTCCCGATATTAAGCTGGATATGACATTTCTCATTTCATCAAGCGTAGTTATTCTAGCTTGAAATCTGCTGTTACAGTTTGTTAATGTTCTAAAGGCATGGCACGTATCCGAAGGGAGTTGTATTATTTGTCCTTTTAATTCATTGACTGAATTTACAAAATAATCATTTAACATTTCAGCTTTCTAAACATTATCTGCAACAAATTCACCATCGACATTTTTTACATTGATTTGCTTGTCTAATGCTCTTCCAAGTGTGTCATTAATAAAAACCCAAGATTTCCTAGGATCGTTCCTCATACTGGCCAGATTGTCAACATAGTAATTGTTCATAGAACAATTGTTAGCTATCTTAATAATATTGCTAATCCTTTTCAATTTTTCGTCAATATTTCTGGTTGGCTTTTTCCTTCGCTGCTTTAACAGAAGCTTTTTATATGCTATCAGTTTTTGTAAATTACCGTTTACCCAAGGAGTGATACGGTCTTTCAAACATGTAACTTGTTCTTTTTGAGCTGTAGAACTGTCCATAGCATTTTTGAAACGACTAATTAAAGCAGATGTGTCAACCGACGGGTTACCAGTATATGGCAAATCTTGCATTTCATTCTGAATGAGGTCTTTTTTTTATTTTCATCGTCATGGGTAGCACGTACGTAATTTCTCATGGGTAATGTATAAGTAATAATTTCCCATTTTCCGTGGAAATGAAATGGAAATGTGCATAAGTTGTTCATGGGTGGGTAAAACTCTGATTCTAGTCCCCGTACAACCACCTTTTTTTGTTTGAGCGATGGGTCACAACGATGTGCTAATGAATAATAGACAAATTTAATAAAAATTTCTCGAATCGATTATCGGAATCGTGGAATGCACTGAAATTTATTTTGTGGGCACTAACTCTAAAAAAAGAGATACCAAAAGAAAGTGCATCTTTACTGTGGCAAATAAATGTAAATTTTTCTAGTGTTAATACAGATCACTACTTCAACTTTATTATTTGTTATTCTTTTTACAGTATTGAGTATCAATGTGTTCGCTGGGATATTGCAACAAAATGTGAAGCTGTGGCACGTTTTGGGTAAGCGTATAAGGATCTATAAATATTATAATTGTCCGTAGGAATTTGTCTGTATTTTTCTGTTTGCTATATTTTTAGACTTTTAAGTTCCGTATAGAGGTTATTAGCAATAGTTCAGTCCCTCTATTATACTCTTATATAAAATGTTGTTTATACTCTTGTCCTTTTGAAACCTCTACATTCGATAGTTAAATATAACTCTATAAATCTCAGTGTACAAAAGTACTGACAAACCTGACTCGTCTACCATCACTGGTGGGTGACCCTTGAATTTCCAATTTGTAAATAACATAACGCAGGTAAAAAAAAAATATTATAAATAACATTAATGTGTGACCAACTATGAAAGTCTCTATGCAAATTTATTTAATCAAAGTTATTCTACAACGAAGTTTTTTCATGAATAAATATCATCCTATTCTCGAGGCAATGCTCATATCCTCACACTGTTCTCCTTGTAGATGCAAAAACTGTCGAAATCTCTGTAATATTCTTTTCACAGAAAATTTGTCTCCAAATTTATTTTTGTTTCACAACATATGACATAAAATGTCAAATTCTCTCACAAAACTTTTTCTGTAGCTTTATAATGCGGTAGTTATGCTTCGTTTTGTTGCAAAGAAATACAAATCCCATGGATATAATTTTGTGGGGAAACTTTTAGATGTAATAGAAATGCAGGCAATAGAAATCAGCATACTCCACCGCCCCAAATGGAAATGCGGACGGACGATCGTTATATGAATAACGAAACTAGCTGAGGCGGAAGGAATAGCAGCAGCAGATGACTTGCCAAGAAATACATATTCAGAAGGGGAGTAATTTAAAAGAAAATTATGCAACTTTGCTCATTTGTGCAGAAAACTAAAAATACAGTTTCCCCTTTTTTTCTCATATTTCTGGAAAATTTTGAATGAGTGTAATGTTAATTTCTGCTCTCTGTCATTATGCATGAACATTGGTAATATATGAAAGAAAAATGTAGAGTTTCTTTGTGGCACAAAGGGCAATTGCTATTAAAAATATGAATTAAGTTAGCAGTATTTCTACAGTGCATTTTGGGGTGTGTGATTGGAGTAAATAGTAGTAAAATCCCCCAAAAAATTATAATACCAAACTGAAGTAACCGATGTGTGTTTGAATTATGTAACATTTTCGATGTGAATTTTGTTTGAGTTTCTTTAAAATATTTGTGCTGTGCTGTTTGCAAAACCCATCCAGTGGATATAAAATAAAAGGGTACAACAACCAGAAGTGATAATATATTTTAGTCAGGTGAACTGCCTTCAGTCAGCATGTTTTTGCGTTGGTAAGAAGGGGTGGGTGTTGCCATAAAGGGCGTGATATATCGCTAGATTTTTACCAAAAAAAAATAAAAAAAAAAACTGCAACAAGGGAGTCAAAATTTTAGGTTTCCGAAGTCTCCTGCTTAGATATAGAGAGTCACCGTACTTGGGTAATTAGAGCGATTTGTAAGGGTGGTAAGTGGTGTGAGAGTGCAATCCATTTCTATCCGAGTTAAGCTAACTAAATGTATGAAGCTAAATTAGACAAAATTAAAGATGTTAGTTAAATTAGGGTAAAATTAGGTAATTTCTATGGGACTTGCTGGAAAGGGCGTTGTTACAAAGTCGATTTTTTTCAATTTTAGCAAGCTTTATAATGCAATAAAATTAACAGAAATGATATTAATTGTAATCCACAGATTAGAAACTACAGCGGGAAAATTAAATTTCGATATATCAGTTAAATTGTATTGGAGACGTCAAAAAGAGTATGACAATGTCTTCTATTTTTAATCTCAGAATTTAGTTTAGAAGCGCATCACGTGCGTAAAATTGGTCTGAAATGAATGCTATTTGTAGTTGAGGTATCATTTCAAGTCGGGACTACGATATGGCAAAATAAGAGACTGTGCCAATTTTTGAAAAGTTTCATATAATTCATGGCAGCTTCTATGTCTACCAGTCAATCAGACAGATGGACATCGAAAATTTAAAACAAAAGTCTATTCTACAGGTCAACTTCCAATCCATTTTAAATAAATTACTGTTGTCATTATAAACCCAAAAATATAATTTATTTAATAGGATAAAATTAAATTCCCAGAAATTTGCTACACAAAAGTCATGAAACACTTTTTTTAAAAGATCCTTAATAAACGCTTTTTTCTGAGTCTTACAACTTTGCAAAATTTTTGCCTTCGAATTTTCCCATTTTTATAACCTCCATCATGGATTGTCTCTTGAGATTTAGGAAAGCCTTAATGCGATCCAATAAGCTTAAACGCGTTCCACCTTTAGACTCACGTCTTTAATAATACAGCGTGTTTGTTGGGAAGGTATAATAACTTGTTTTGTCGCCACTTTGGTAAACATTAGTCTTGACAGTTCATATTTAGCAGTCGTAAAGTAGACCCGTGGTAAATTTATAATGGAAAAATATTCGATAAACCAACGTATTTTAAACGTTAAAACATTTTATCAAAACCAACTATCGTTTGCTGTGACGATGAGAAAGTTACGTGAAATTTTTTGGAGAAACAACGTGCCGAGAAGATGCACTATTTATCCTGTATTGAATGATTTCGGGGGAAGAGGGTCTGTAGCTGATAAGGCCAAGCATGGACCACTACGTACTGCAAGATCGGCTGGAAACATTACTGCTGCTCAAGAAAGTGTTCAAAACAATCCATCAACCTCAATTTGACACCGTCCTCAGGACCTTGATCTTCAAAGAACAATTTTGGCCACAATTTTTTACAAAGATTTGCATTTGTTTCCATTTAAGAGTCAGTTGACACAAGAGCTTCTTCCACAAGACCATTTATGCCACCATACTTATGCAAATAGGATGTTGCAACTCACCCATGACAACCCCGATTTTCATGAAAAAGTCATAATGAGTGACGACGTACATTTTCATTTGAATGGATATGTGAATAAACCGAATAGTCGGGTCTGGGCAATGGAAAACCCTCAAATTATTCATCAGTCGCCTTTGCATTCATTGAAAGTGACAGTCTGGTGTGCAATTTGGTCAGGAGGAACCATTGGACCTTTCTCCTTTGAAACTGAAAACGGCGTAACGGTAACTGTCAATAGGGAGCGATATCGTGTTATGATTGAAAACTTTTCAACACCACTACTACTTGCTTTGGGCTTGATTAACATGTGGTATCAACAAGACGGTGCCACATCATAGACAGCCAATTATTCGTTGATTTAAGAAATGGTGATGTTGATTGGCTCCCACGGTCGTCTGATTTGATTGCTCTGGGCTTCCTGTATTTGTGAACAACAGTTTAATAAGCTCTCAGTAGACTTGTCAAATACACGACTACCCGCCGCACACTGGGGCCGATTGCCAAATTCGTGGCCAAAAGTCGAAAAACGAAGTTCCTTTAACGGGGATAGAAGGGTTTGGGATTGGTAGAGTAATAAAATCCGGGGGTCGAAATTCAAATTCGGGAGGGTATGATCACTTATACGTGCTGTGGTGTCCCAGTTTAAAAGTGACCGTTGCTCGATCCAGACACGTCGAGATTCGAGCGTGTTTATAAGTGTTCTGTTGAAAACGAAGCCAAGCCTACACAAATTACACCAAAAGTAATCTAAAATATGGATTCGAAAGGGAAGAGTGAGTACAATTTTATCATGGTGTCCTAAATTTATAACAATTATGTATGTGATATTAACAAAGGAATGATTTGTCTGAAAATAAACGTAAAATTGCAACGGAAAATTGTAAGAACAGGGAGAAAAGTCATATTGCTGCCCGTTGTTCGATGGTCGGGCTTGTTGTAGGTTGTAGATTGATCTGTTGTTTAATGGAAAAAAATTGCGATTTCTTGCGCTACCGACATTGGTGCAAGTTTTTGTAACTAAGGTGAATTTTCCTCAATGTTAAATATTTTAAACAAGTGCAGAAACTTTTGATAATTATTTAAATTAAGCCCGATTATATTTATTTTAAAGTCATTTGATTATTTCTCTTTAAAATTTGTGAATGCTGTTTGCATGTAGGGTACAAACTTGATATCAAAACGTATCAAGCGCGTAGTTCCAATGATAAAGAATCTGTTCAAACCAGAAAAGCAAACATTCAAAAAAGCTTTCGTTCACGATTGGGACTGATAGTCGATCAACCGAAGCCTGCTTTTGGTAGCTCGAATGATGGGAATACCGCTCGAAGATTTTTTGAAAACTCTACAACTTCTGCTTCAATCACAGGGGTGAATGAAAATCTTATAAAACGTTTTCATGTTTTACTACAGGCTCTTTCGAGTGGCCACGAAATTAATCTAATTGCATTTCAAGATTATGTCATACAAACAGCTCGCGACTTCGTACACTCGTACCCCTGGTATTATATGCCAACTTCAATGCATAAGATTTTAGTTCATGGCAAGGAAATAATAACTAATTCTCTATTACTAATCGGACAAATGTCTGAAGATGCTCAAGAGTCCAATAATAAATGCATTAAAAAGTTCAGATCAGATTTTACGAGAAAATGTTCACGGGTAAAAACTATGGAAGACCTTTTTTCACGGCTTCCATTATCATCTGACCCATATATATCTAGCTTGCGCAAATTACCCTGTACAAAGTTTAAATCATTACTGCCAGAAGCAGTACAGTTATTAAATGCGCCAAATATTTCAATAAGTGAGGAGAGCTCAAGCTTTTTCCAGTTGAATCTACTGACTGTGAATCAAGTGATTCTTCTGTCGAAGATTTTTAAAGTTGTACCTAACCAACTAGACTATGTAATGAATACATAATTTCAGAATTTTTTGTTTCGTAATATTTCCTTTTTTCATATTTACTCAAAAACTTAATGATAATTTCTGAAACATCTATCTATCATTATAAATTTAATTTAATTTCTGTTAAAACCTAATTTTAAGCTAATCATTGTCATTATGTATAAATAAAATGTTTTTTCCAAACAAATCATCCATATTGGTTCCGCCATTTTGTTTTTTCAAATTTTGACATCAGATTCGTAATCAGCGACCCCAAAAACCCCCAAGCACAAACATTTACCTGAATTGAATGCGTTTTTGACTTTTGGCCACAAATTTGGCAATCGGCCCCAGTGTGCGCCGCTGCCCAAAGAAGAATGATGGCTGTTTTGGGATTAGAAACAAGAATCGTAGAGCATGTTGCGTCAATGTCAACTTCATCTGAGAAACTGCAAAGTACATAAATACTCAATTGTTTGAAAAATTTATGTTAATTTAAGCCGATCCGTCATATTTTATTTAGCACCCTGCCTATCAACTATGATATGATGACTTTAATGCATCTGTTGGTCATTTGTGAGGAATCAAATGGTGTTTAGTTGCCTCAAGCATTGATTTGTTAATATTAATGTTGGAGTTGGTGGACCGGATGTTTTTGAATCTTCATCAGTATCGGAAGATTAAACGTCATCAAATTCCATTGAATAATAATATAATTGACTTTTTCAATATTTTCTGCAGCATTCCTTATACTGACAGTGTAGTGATATTTGTCACTTGTTCCGTTTTCGCTTTGGATGACCAGACTGAAAGTACATGCAAAAAGAATTTATTCAGCATTGTAACTGCTCAGTCATGATTTTTGCAATCTTTAAACTAAAATTAGATTATAATCTATATGTAATTTTTTTATGTACTTGTTTTGTTTTGGGAGACAAAAATTATATAGATTTAATGTCTCATGAAATCGTGTTGTAAACGCAGTGAAATATATAGAAATATATATTATGTCAAAAAGGTGACTGGAATTGGTCAATAAAATAAAATATATTTCTTATTCATTAAAATTTATTGTGTCGCTTTCAAAATAGACCCAATCAAAATAAAAAAAAAAAAAAAAACTTATGTCAACCAATCATTCAATCATAGGAAATATTTTCAAACGTGCTTTCCCAATTCGCAATTCTTTTTTATGTCTTCTATCGGCAGAAAAGGGGTGACACGAGGTGATAATTTCATTATCGGAGAGAAAAAAAGTCAGGGGACAATTATAGTCGTTCACAATTATAGCTCTATAATGATGCGTTATCGTTTGTTTTTCAAATCAAGTCTTTTTGGACGAATGCGTTCTCTCAAACGCTGTATAACACCTGGATAATATTTCTTATTTACCGTCTGACCTTTTGGCAAGAATTCCGAGTGCACAGCACCGCGATTACCAAAGAAATCCGCCAACATTACCTAAACTTCTTACGTACTTTGAAGTAGTTTTTTTTTTTTATTTCTAGCATGATTTCAGCGATCTTAACTTTTGTGAATAAAGTTCAGGTCTTTCAAAGCTTGTCGGGTACGAATTGATTCGAGAGAAACGAAAAATGAGAAACAAAAAATTTAGCGGATATCTCTTTTACACTTAAGTGATTTGATTGTGATTGTCAGCCACAATTTAATTCACTTTATTGATGTTAATTTCGAGCACAATCTTCCACTACATCTCGACCGCTTTAGATGCAATGCATATGCACGTATTTTTGATCAAGTCGATTCATTGCAAGTAAGATTTCTCCAATATTTACACATTTATCCATTGTCGAAATAGTGAAACACACTCGAGATGAATTGAAAAAATCGGGCAATGTAAGCAAACTTAATGCAGATCGCGATCGACCTCCGCGTCAGTATAGCTGATAGAAAGTGCATAGAGGTGGTGATAGATTGATAGAGATGATTCATATGATGGCAGGGGGAGTAGCGGGGAATCCTGTGTTGTTGGACTGTATTGTGAATTATCCAATAGCGATGATTTTTAGGAGAACCAACTTCACAGTTGGTTTGTACCAGAGAACTGAAAATTGGAACTTGTAATATAGATCATATAACTTCACAGTCATGTGAAATTATATGTAATCACATTGATCGTGCAGAAATTACAAGTGGCGATAAATAAAAGATGAGAATTAGAATAAGTGCCAATTCAAAGGAGATTTATTCAGGCAACGAGTTGTGCTTACCAGTTGAGATCTGATTTGTAAGTGATTTTTTGTTATTACAAAACTTTCGACAACAGTTAATTTCATATGTTAAAATTCAGAATTCAGTTATATTAAGTACACATATTTTCACTCAATGGAGTTATGTAACACTTCAGGGGTAAAAATCTGAGTTCATTCACAATAACATTCTTACAAAAATATATTTTAATGTACAAACAAAACGGTTAATTTTAATATAAATTCAATGGTAAATTCAAATATATATATAATCTTAAAATTATGGCCAAAATATTGAAGGTTAGACAGAAAGATTTTTGATAATTCCTGTAAGTGGGCTTCTTAAATGATCAACTTCAATCCAATTTTTTGAGAGAATGTAAAGTATTTTTGAATTCCAGAAACTTCATTCGAGCGTATTTAAGATAAAAGGGAACTTCAGGAGTAATCCTGCTTATGTTAATTGCTGTTTTTGAAAATGGCGGCAACATAAGATCTGCTCTAACATTTGTTGATGTCATTTCCAAAGTATCGATGTTTACTAACGAAAAGTTTGTGAGACAATACATATTCCATACTGCGCATTTGCTTTATCTCTTTCTAGCAAACTGCGACTTAACGAGTAGCTTTATCAAAACTTTTGGTCTCCAAATAAAGTATAACATATACTTAATAATAATCCATGTTCTAATAAATCTATGTCGTTAAAGTGTTTGTCCACTTTATGGTTTAATGGTTACTTAGAACTTTACCTAGGCAATATTCAGTGGGAGTAGAATCCTCTAGTATCATTTCAACTTTCTTCCCTTGCGTTCTTATTATTTTAAACTAAACACTTGGTTAACTTTCATTGAAGCATTGATGTTTGGCAGTGTAACCAGGAGTGAAAAACTTTCTGTTTTCCACTGGCACTGGAGGAAGGAAAAAGTTTAGAAGGAAGTAACCGAAAAAAAAAAAATCGAATAATCCATTTAAAGAATATCAAAAGTTTTCCTTCCGTTTTCCAGGGAGAAGGAAATAAAAATGTTTTATTTTCTTAAAACACAAGTTGGCTTTTTTGCCATAACACACCGCAGTGTAAAATTTTCTTATTCCCAGGATTTGTCGGCCATTGGGGAGGGAAATAGGAAGGTATCGATTAACTGTCAGCACATGAGAGAGAAGAAGAAGCTATGCAATGCGTTATATCTGAAGTTTAAAGTATCTGAATATTGGCATAGAGAAAAAACTTTAAAGAGGACGAGTAATGGAATCAGCACCAAGTAAAGTTTATCCCGAAGACAAATCCAAAGTAATTACATGTATTCGTAGTTGAAAGTTTAAGTAATGGAATTTTAGATAAATGAAAATTTAATGAAATTATATTCAATGCTAAGAAATCTTTTAAACTTATCAGAAAGTGAAATATAGTAGATTAAATTGTTTCTTTATAACCACAAACTATCAAACTATCTGAACTCTTGTCATCACCAAAATGGATTTTGAACTACATTATTGCAGGTTCATATTTTATCTCGCACATATTGAAATTTATTATGTTACTAATAATGCTTAAAACATGGAATTATGACACATAATATTAAGCAGCAGACAAGTGTTCTTAAGATATATACAAAATTCAATAAATTGTACGAAAATGTGCCTTTCTTTTCAGCGAATCTGTAAAGTTGGGGCCTCGGAATCAGAGTTTAGCAAACTTGCCTGGAGTCAATTCTATAACACTCCACAAGAAGAACAATTGGTGCAGAGACAGAAAATATGAATTTTTATGATTTTATGTTAAGGCAGAAAACAGAAACTGGATATCCAAAAACTTGTATGCTTTTATCGTGATATACAATAAGGTAAAAAATGTTTCGCATACAATTATAGTTTGCCAAAAACATAATATATTATGAAGTTGATTTAGCATTCCTGAATAGTCACACCTTGTCTACATATTTCATCGTTTTGCTTCTTTAAAAACAACATTTTATTTCAGCCTGTTTTCATAAAACAAATCACTCAATTCGTTCCAAAAGCAAACGAACAACATTTTGCGTTCGATTTTGTAATTTAAAAAGTTGTTCATTATGAAGAACCAATATGAAGCTGTTTTTTGAAAACTTTGATAGTTGATGAGATTTTTCAAACATATTATAAAAACCCTCTTTCCAATGATTTCGTTCATAGGCGATTCGTTGGTCCACTGAACCAATGTTCTACGGAAACAGGCTGTTAATTTAAACGAGGAACTTGAGAAACGGAACAGAAAATATAATAGATCTGATTTATTTTAGTTTTTAATCGACTGAATTTGATGTCACAATTTTGGTTCTGTTTCCCTCTACACTTAAAAAAATGAACTAATTTTGAATTAAAACGAACTCAAACTGAGTAAAATTGATCTTTTATTCGACGAAGTTTGCGTACTTATTTTGAGTACATAATATTTTCACGCGCACTCAAACCAAGTAAAATTTTTTCAATTTAAGTTTAATTTACTCATATCAGATAAAAATTTGGTAGTACTGAGTAGATTTGGTATATTTTGAATATGTTTTCAACCCAAGTTCAGTATGAGATTTTTTTTTTGTTGAGTTTACTGAATCAAAACACACATTTGAAACGAAACTGTAAGTAAGTTTGAATCTAATGGTAAGAACATTATTCGAGGAAGTTTCCATACTTATTTTGAGTACATA